>JBBPQP010000355.1:0-28844 GCA_038092555.1 Boletus subgraveolens | reverse complement strand
GTTTTCATCAGGGACCCGTAACCTCAACAATAATCACAGTTCTAACGGCGAGTCCACTCATTTGACTGCTTTCCGCTCCAGTCTCTTACTACTGATGATAGGTCGTTACATCGTTTGGTCTTGCTGCTGTCTCTGCCTGGTTTGCATCAGAACGATGGATATTTGTCCAGCACAAAGGACAGAAATGGCTCGAGGAGGTGATTTCGGAAACGACCAATCGTCTGGCAAATACACGTATTGCGCGAGCGAGCCGGATCTCTTTGCGCTGGTGCAGTATGCGCGTTGCTGCGGCACATGGATACTTGAGACATCTTGCGAGTTGGATTGTCAAGCCCAAACAACCTAAGGAGTTACTCCCAATCGTGGAGCCCGCCCCGCCTCGCCCTCGCCCTCGCGCCCGTGCCCCTCTTCGACCGCCGGTGTATCAGGAACCTGCTGCATTTGTACCTAAACTTGAAGCAGCCCGCTCAGTTTGCTCGGTCACCACCGAGAATCCAGCGTCCAGTACTGAAGGGCGGTCAGATGAAACTACAGAAACACGTCATTCTGATGCTCGTCAACGGTTTGTGAACGCGATCCGCTCTGTAATCATGCTTCAAGCCACTACTCGACCCCAGTCCCCGCGCAGAAATTCTTCGTTCGATACCCCGATAGCTCCCGCATCTGCGGCAGTGATGATGTCGCCTGGCCGATTCCCGGATCCTGGGATGTCACTACGCGGAGGGCGGGTCACTAGTGCCATTGACAAGTTGAAGGCACTGGATACATCACAAGAGATGGGCGCTCACCAAGCACTTGTTCGACACCTCCAATTCTCTCCGAATGGACGGTACCTGGCGACTTCGAGGTACAAGTTTTACTTATGTCATCAGCGCGCAGTGGTCTAACAATGCAATCAGCTGGGACAGGACGTCAGTCATATTCCGTGTAGGGGTGAGTTACATAATGGAAGGCTCTCACCTCATGGCTGATCCAGTGCTCAGGAAAGCATCACTACCCACCGCATACTAGTGCACGTTCGAGGATTCATTGGTCAGGTCGCTTGGTAGGGTCCCGCTTTTCTGCTTGCATTACCGTCGGTCTTAGCCCTTAAACGAGGTCTCCGAATGGTAGAATACTCCTCACTCGACTCACACGCGCGGTCAAGGTGTGGTCGGAGGTAAGATCATTTACCTCCCGATTAACAGATCTCCTGACGAATTGAATAGGACGGTGTGTGTAAAAAAACGATAGATCGTCAAAACACGGTCCAGTCTATCCTATGGCTTCCCGGAGGTGATGGTAAGACGTACTCCCGGAGGATCTGCCCGATATTAACAATCATGAATAGCCTTCCTATCCGTCGAGGGCAGTGACGTTGTGAAACTGGTGCGTGACCTTGTTTTAGCGAGAGTGTGCGTTTTTGTAACGTATTGTCCCTCGTTGTGTCGGAAGGATCTCCACGGAAAAGTCTTGGATACATACCACCTCGGACAAGTCCGGTTGACCAACGTGGCTGTAACGCCGGACTGTTCCCGATTGGTTGGGGTGGGGCCTTCGATAACCTCGCCTTCAGGGCCGCAACCCAGCCGCCATACGAGAGTTGAGAAGCGTATTATCGGCAAGTATCCCATTGGTGCTTTGGATCTTCCATGATTAATCATGGAGTCCGCCAGTATATAATATGGTGACCAAGACCAAGGAAAGGTGGGCGATATGGCTTACAGATTGATTAGTTGAGTTTAATATCACGACAGTCAAACGCCGTTTGCCAACGATGTCCGCGACATCGCTATGGCAAGGAAAATACCAGCTCTCCTAATATCACCTGAGAAAGTATGTATTCGTGGACTGAATGGGCATGCGCACTAACTCCATTTCGTCTCAGGCTGCCCCTCAATTATGGAAGCTCGAAATCGTGCGAGATAGAGATCGCCACGAGTACGCGCAGACGTCCCGACTGAATTTAAAACACACGTTCGCTCTCAAAGGCCCCATCGATATCGCAGGTCCATGTCATTTTGGTGGTAAGGATGATCAGTTTGTTCTTTGTGCTGGCAAAGGTTGGCATCTATTCCGTCCTTATACTCGCTTGGTCGTGATTGTTGATCATTTTTCCTATCAGCTGGTGATATACATATTTGGGATCGAGAGACAGCAGCTCCCCTCCACTGCATACGACCTCAAAACGCACCCGGTGTCGGAGATCTGACGTGTGTTGGGTGGAACTATGGAACAGACGAACCTATGATGCTTGCGACGGGAAGTCACGACGGCACGGTACGTATATACTCGACGGCGCCCTTGGGTGCACAGTCGTCGGACGACGAGTCGTATCTGGAGAGACGTACGGAAGGCGACAGGGCGACGAATTATTCTCTTCAGTCTGGCGGTTAAACTCGCGTTTCGTCACTTTTTCACTTTATTTCTTCTCGTTTGTGAGTTGGAAACCATTGTTTTTTTTTATTGGGGTCGAGGAACGGTAGATTTGGGCTGTTTTTTTTCTCTCCTTAATTTATGACGCACTGACTTGCAGATTTTACTCGGTTTGCTTGTCACAACTACTGGTATGTAAACAACTAATGTATGGTAGTGCACGCACGACTACTTGTACCTTACGATGAGTTGCCAAATGGTAGACTTTTCTTTGCATGCTAAGTTTCGGCATGGCCGATTGGGCGCACCCACCGAACTGGAACGAGGGTGTCCCTTGATCATCTCCTTCAAATCCCTTTCTTTCAACGTGTCCTCAGCAACCATCGCCTGGAATGTAATATTCCTGGGCAATGGAAGCAAACCATAGGGAGCAAGTGATACATGAGTCGTACGACAACACATCGTACAAACCGCAATGGCACCATGCCACAAAACACATGGAAGACTACGCAGCAGCAGCAGTGGGGGCAGTGGCTAACATCCACGTGCTCGTTCTGGGCGAGGGGCGTTTCCCCTCTCTGCCCAGCCCAGCAGCGCGTTCGGATTCCTCGATGGTGTATGCGGGTTCCTTGAGTGCACGACAACGCTTTTTGTGTACTTTACTTTTCCAATGCGAACGTAGTGCGGTGTCCGTCTCGTAGTACCTGAAATGTGGTACGAGAATGGAATGATAGGGAACAAAAGGTAAAACAGAGGGGATGATGGATGATGGATAGAAAGACGTACTTGGCACACTCAACACAATAGTGTTGGGCCAGACCCGGTTTCTCGAAATCAAGCGGCTGCGCCTCCAGGGCAGCACGGGTCTATTGGCGAGCCAACAGGTGGGGGTGGGGCACAGGGGAAAGAGGAGGTCAGCTCGCCAAAGCCAAATACTGAACACGACCACCGTCATCAACGGAACGGCTGTATGCATCAGGGAGTAGGAAGGGACACTTTTCGGTCTCAGTTAATCTGAGACCGGGGGACCTAGACTTGATGTGCGCTGCACAACAAGAGAGAGGGCGCGGGGGCCGCGCTGAACCTTTGGATTGAACGACTTACTTTTGGATCGAGGTCGATCAGCTGTATCTGATCAAGATCTTTTGTGCGGGCCTGACGAGTAGTTCGTATGCGGGAGGTTTGATGGGTGGTTTAGAGAGCACATACCCTTGTGCGAGAGGCCCGATGAATGTCGCGCTGTGCTTTGTGAGTCCGTGAACGTCGTAGACGGCCCATTGAACGTGCGACGGAGAGCGCGAGGTAAACTGGAGACGGTGGAGGACGTGGCCAGCAATTCCGACGGCGGACGAGGACAAAAATTACTGGTTGACGTAAGCCGCAAGAAATGCAACGGCCCGACTAGCTTTAGGCTGGTCTCTGTCACTACCGTGTAGCACGGACCGGACTTATGAATCATGATTCTGCTGTGACTCGCCAACCACAACTTGACCTGACTGGAGGGTGGTGGAATTCATAAGGTACAAAGTGTTCGGCGTATTAACTACACTGCTTGGAAAGCCTAATTGAAAATTTATACACAGCACAACTTTAGATGCCTCAAGTCTTCGTCATGGACTGATTCCTGCACGCAGACGAGCAGAAATAATCAGACGTACTCTGCGGATATTGTTGGCACATGATGCAAGCTGTTTCTAATCCTAGCTTGACCGCTTCTCTGTAGAATCGCGTGAGTGGTTCGTTTCGTTGAACCAAGTGGTTGGCACTCACTCTCGGTGCCTTGTTGAACAGTACATTGTCTTCACCCCATTCCTATCGACATGAGACGGCTGGCCACACCCTGGAATTACACATGTACCGGAAGTGATTTTTGGTACACTGCTGCCAGGTTTACCACCTCTTGATGTACTTTTCGTGCTTGGTCGAGAAACAGCTACCACCGGCACGCCTGGTTCATCCTCTGATTCGGACCCCGAGTCCGATGGATACGCATCTAGATCGGTAGAAATGCCACCATCCTCTTCTTCGGGTTCTTCCTCTTCTTCTGTGGAGTCATCTAGTGTTCGATATGCGGTAAATTTAAATCTCGTGCAAAAATACCAAGATCGTCACCTTGGGGTACAGGGATTTTGGTTCGGGGTCCCTTGTGGGGTTTCGTGAGTGCAGGAGCCTGAGCATTATTGGGCGGCGCGTTCGGTGCGCGCGTCGTCTTCTGCTTCGTCGCTGCAACACCCTGGATTGTGGGTGCGGGTAGCTTGGTCTGCGCCGCGTTGGCAAGAGCGGCGCATGACTTGCCACAATAATCAAAGCTATTGAACTTAGGCTTCTGACCACAGTACTACAGATCGACGCCCATCGAAGATAAGCGGCGCTGATCGCGATTGATCGACGTCAAAAATGCTGTGACTCACAGCGCACAGTTGGACCGTTTTTTGCGGGGCAGGTGCGCCTTTCTGACGACCTGCGTTTCTTGGAATTGCTTTCGCCTGGGGCTGCGATTGTTTCGACCGCACAGGTTTGGCTGCTGCTTGTGCAGCACACGTCCTACCGCAGAATTTGTGAGTCCCAGATTTTGGCCTCTTGTGGCAGTTCTGAACAGATGCGCTTAGATTCAGGCGGCGATAGAGCGAAGGACGTTAGCGCGCACCTCACATAGACTCGGAGCCATCGTAAATTACGCCAACCGACGAGGACCGCAACGTTGACCTTCTCCGTTAAAAGGGCTAGAGCACACGACGGGCAGAGACACACCTGCCTCGTTTTCGCCACGTTGGTGGCGCGACTCGGACCTTTGTCGCGCGACAAACACGCAACAAGCTGATTCAGATGATTCAGTCGATGCTCCGATGCATATCTCTATCATCGATCTGTTTCCAGTTCATGATAAGATCGGACAAGGATTGCCGCCTAGACAGTCCCATATTACTCACTCGTCACTCGCCACGCAATCATTCATTCCCTTCGTATCTCTATTGATAGTGGCTGAGAAGCTCCATCTATTTGAATATGTGCAAGGTGCGTTCAGACACATTGCATCCTCGATGTTGATCTGGTCCTCTTTCGGGTCAAACCCTCCGTGTATCGTGGCCTAGTTCTTTGGCAGTGCACAACGAGGCAATCGTTACGGCCATTAGAATTGGCACCAAAAGTGGTGCCTTCATATTGATTACTAGCTATGCACAGGTTTACAATAAATAGACAACGGATCTCAGGCCGAAGCAAGCTCTAACTCTGTAACTACACTGTGGAAAGGGTTGTGGCCAATGGCGGTCTAGGCTCGGTCCTTCAATTGCCTTTAGTGTACATGACGATGAATCTCGGAGTAATGGTTCCTGAATCCCGTACCACGACTCTGTCCCCCATCAGAATCTGTCCATTCCATCAGAAAACGGAGGTTACCGGTGGGAGACAGTGACAAACCGAATTGTTTCTGCTCGGATTCTGTGGTAGGACGACATCGCAGGCAATCATAACTCGATACGGTGAACTCAGGCATGAGGTGGCAAAACGGTCCGCCACGGAGGGATCCGAGGAAGAATACAGGCCGTCTCCATGTCTGAAAAGCGTAAGTACTGAAAATTGCGGCTAATACACTGCACTGACCTTCCTTTGTTACCAGGAGCCCCAAACGCGACACGTTCAAAGCCGGACTTTACAATATTACAGATCCCACAGGAACGCCAGTCGCATAATACCGTGCCCTTCGTGCCCATGTCGCAGATGCACTGAGAGGCGTGAAACGTGCGTAATACCCGATCTCCGCCACTGGATTCTAGACTCTGTCTGTGGGCTAACTTTCAGCAAACAGGAACGACAGTCGACAATGACGCTTACCGGAACGTTTCCTTGCTGGCAACGACATCAGATGGGTATGATATCTCGAACAATTTATCGATCGTTGCTGCTGTTCCAGCCTTCCATCTGTTTCTCCACTCTCGCTCGACTGATCAGGACGATGAGTATCGACTCGATCTGGAGAACATCAGACTCACATTCTCTCCAGACCGTGCCCGAGCGTTTGATATTCCACATTCGAAGTTCATCTGGTGGCATCTTGGCGCAACCGTTGCACGTTTGCCCGTTGCACTGCGGTAAGGTGTGGCATCGAGTACATCCTGGTACAATACCGGAATTAACGGCCAACCTGAAACCAGTGAGCCTACACAGCTCTAGCATACAATTAAGGTGCATACTTAGCATGATCAGATGAACAAAATCCATGGATCACAGGGTCTTCTGGTTTCTTGCACCCATTAATAGTGCAGCCCCCCGCCGGGCTGGCATTTGGACCTTTTACGGCACTCCGTGCGCAGGTCTTGCCACAATACGAATGGGTAACCCCTGTAGCGTCGACATACTTTGGTTTAATGCCACAAACCTAACCATTTCGGGATGCCCGAAGAGGAGAAATGAGCTGAACGGCGAGGGACGGAAACGACCGTGTGAGTTTGCGTTGATGAAGAACTCACCTGGCAAAGATTGGATGCGGACATGGTTGCTGGCGCTGGATACTGGGGTGCAGTTATGGGGGCAGTACTGTACTATCTATACCCCCTGCGAGTGACACCACGTGGGTGTCGCACCGCCGCTTGCCAGAGGGTGGTTGTGCGTATCAGAGTCAGCAATGGCAACGAGAATGGGGCACGACTCGGACGTATCGCGCGTTGAGTACGCTGTGCTGCAACGTGAAGTCGGTGCACTGAGCAAGGTCCATGTTGCATGGACGTGCCCGTCGTCCATCGGCTGAGGGCTCCCTATAAAGTACTTACCTGCCAGTCAAACGCGTTACTAGCTGCGCACGTCTTACTCTAAACCGCCAATCCTAGCAAGATCGACCATCTTTATTTCCAAGGAATGCCCTCTACGTTACAAAAACGGCTACCTGCGCCCGCCAACAATGGCCAACGACCGTCCGATCAGAGCCACGCATCCAACGCTCGCATCGGGAACACCAGAGATGATTCTCGGCGTCACAGTCAGACGTACGCGATCGACATCGTCCAGACGGTGCGCGTGACGTCCGACGAGCCGCTGACGCGTCGCAAGATCGATGCGGTCAAGAAGTCGCTGGGGAAGTTTGGAGTCGGCGCAGGCGATCGAGGCTGTGTATCCGATGACGACGCCAGATCCAGCAGTCTCAGGGTCGTTCAGACTGCTCTGGAAGTCGTCAGGGGGAGCGGCGCGAAGTCGTCCCCTCCCCCACCACCCCCGCGTCCGCACTCTGCGTCACCAGGGGGGTCTGCGGCGGCGAAGTCGCAGAGGCAGGATCAGCCGAAACAGGCTCTAGTACAGTCTCCCAAGCGCATTCTGTTCTACCACGCCAATGATCCGTACTATGGGTTCACCAACTTTTCCCCCGACCCTGTCGAGTACCAAGGGAAGCGTTACCCCACGAGCGAGCACCTGTTTCAGTCACTCAAGGTGAGCATGGAGGGACAGCGGAACACCCACCGCTAGGGGCAGTCACGCGCCTCAGGGGGTGAATGGGGCTCGATGGCATCTTCTGTCGGGCCTTGTCCCGCGTAGGGGGTACATACTACAGTCGATCTTACGTCCCCCCGTCCGTAGTTTCTCGATCACCGCCCTGAGTTGGCGGAACACATCCGGACGTGCTCCCCTCGACCGCGGGTGGTTTTTGATGAGACCCACCGATTTAATCCAGAGGTCCGGTCCGACTGGCTGCGTGTCAGAGTCGAAATGGTGTGTCTTCCCCCTCCCCTCCCCTTCTTTTCTTCGAACACATGCAAACAGCGTTTACGTGGCTGACTGATGTCGCAAACCACAGATGGATATGGTGCTCTGGCACAAGTTCACGCAGAACGAGCACTTGAAACAGGAGCTTCTCTCCACGGGAGATGCTGAACTTGTCGAGGTAAGCGATCGACTTCTTAACCCAAACATATTACACGGTTCAGAACTCACTCTCGCGTCCCCAGGACTCAGACAAGGACGCGTTCTGGGGCGTAGGGCCTGGCGGAAAGGGGGAGAACCAGCTGGGCAAGGCACTCCAAAGGCTGAGAGCGAAGCTGCGGGATGACGTTTCCACAAAGCCCTCTGAATAGCGATAGGCATCATAACAACAAGACACTGCTCGTTACGTCGTACGATTTTAATTACATACTGGACGATAAATTATCGTGGTTGCGGAAAAACGTGGATCGATACATATCAGTTTTCATTTTGTGCGGAAAAAAAAGAATAGTATCGCCCCCTTAGAGCCCCCGGGGGAGACTCCACCAGCTCCTCACACGATGCCAACGAAACTGTTACCACAGAAAAGGCAGCATTGGACGGCTTCTAAAAGCTCCTTCACAATCCAGCTGCGCGCAGCGGCGGGCAGCCAGCTTTCATCCACAACCGAGCTCTGAGACACAGGTAGAAGCGCTTTACGGCTGCAACCTATGCACGTCCTGACCATCGAAGTTGATAAAATGAAAGAAGTCACTGAGCAACGAGCTGTGAACGCGTTGTCTCAGAAGGAAGTCCCCTTGTGCACGAGGTCACGAATTTCACTCACCCCAAGAATGGCCACCTGGACACGTCGCCCGTGTGATGTCCTCCAGTGGGACTTCAGTGTGGCAGGCTGGACAGTGTTCATGCAAACCAGCTATCGACGGATCGATCGTAATCGCCACATTCACCTTGTTCGACAACGCCTCAGCCTCGCGAGCTAGATCCACTGGAGATCCCGCAAGCCGGGATTGTACTACCACTCGTAGGACGAATGGAACATCAGACGCTGCGCCATCACAATACAAAATGAAGCCGTCATATTTTTTTCTCCAGTATGGGAGAAGACCTACGAGTGAGTGCTGTGACGATGGCTGTGAAATGACGAACCAAAATACGTAGGACCCGGTGGGAGATGCTAGTCAGCTGACGGTGGGCAACTTGTCCACAATCCAGGCGCAATTGCTCGTCCTTGGACAGTCTCTGTGACCGTAGCAGTCATGATTAGGTGAGCGATCGGTGCTAGCGACGCCACCCACCCAACACATATCCGCGATCGATAATCTCATCCGTAAAGAAAGGAGACCGTTCCAACCAAAGAGATGGGTAGCCAAGCTTTCTCGAAGTCGGCGCTGAAGCTCCACCCCTACGCCCTGGGATGACGGTGGGACAGACACCACAGGTGATTCGTCCTGCGGACTGTGATCCAATACTTCTAACACCCGAGGACATATTTCGGCGAAGCGCCCCGTACTGCATAGATGCAAAAGGAGGGGCCGAAGCTGATGCAGCGGCGTGCTTCTGGTCGCTGCATACGACATTAGGATCAATGCAGCCTGAGAAAGAGTGTCAAGGGCGTAATTACCGCAATCAAACTGAACCAGTGTTTCCTGCGCCACTTTCAAAATGGCGTCAGCACTGAGAGGCCAAAATGGTGCAGTGAGGAGCACGCATTCGTGCCTTGCTTCATGTTTGTAGCTAAAATCAGAGGGTCTTAATGACCTTAAGTGAACAATAAGTCACAGCCTGACGCGGGAAACGGCGAGGTACACACTCATAGATCCAGGTCAAAGTGGAGTGCGAGTCATAACAAACCAACCCACTGATTCGGTTCACATCCACGTACTCAACGCCCGCAGAAGCTGTCTGAGCAAAAAATACACGGGACACCTGTGAAAGTGCTTGTGATGTGAGTTCGTCATCCGATGATGTGGGAACCCAGGATGGTTCGGTTGACATATTATGAATGGCGTGAAGAGATCCGTCGAAAAGTGCCACGAGAAGCACATCATTTTCCTTCACATAGGAAAAACCCGAGACATACGAGAACACGGAAGACCCAATTGATAATTTTTGCGGCTGGATGACAAGCACACGGTCACCATGCCATTGTGTAGGTGACGAGAACGAAGACCACAGATGAATAACGCCAGGTTTAGAATACACCAGAGTCGGCTACGGGAACAGAAGTCGTTATCGAATTATCTCGCCGTTAGATAAAATTCTTACACCTCTTCCGGGCACAGCAACCCATTCGAGAGCAGTGGCGGCGCGTTTATCCGGAGAACAAACAACCTCAGTTGCCCGTTCGAACCCGCTGTCTAATTCATAAGTAGTGATGAAGCCATCACCCTCTCGTAACTGAAGCTTCTGAGAGATATTTATGAGAAGAACGCCTCCGTCCCCCGCGGCACACGCCAGTGAACACCGGCCTGCAAAACATCAAGGTCGACGATCATCCCGCGGGAGAGCAAAAAAATATACACTGATCACCGTTGTGTACAAGCCAAGGCGACCAGGCTATATTGGTTATCCAATTTTCGCAAAGTTTCACTTCTCCGATAAGGGAAACCGCTCCTTCTGAAGTATTACCGCGGTCAAACCTAGACGGGTTTAGCCGCGGGAAAGATAGTAGGATATACGCGTACCTCAACAATTTCACCGATCCTGCGCGGGTTCCAAGTGCGAGAATTGATGCGTCCACCAACGGAGCAGGATAGATAGCCCAACGCGGTTGGCCTGACCACGCAATACCTAGAAGTTAACGGTCAGAAACGGTCATGCTGATGAGCACTGCGACTTACTCATAACTTGGATCCCCAGTATCCACGACGTCTCGTCAATATCATGCTCAAGTCGAGGAATGTCCAAGAGGTACGCAGTCACGTCTTGGATCTAGTGAGAATCAATCATAAATTCTCGTATTCACGGAATGGACCTACATTCGACCATTCGCCTTTCAGATGATTTTTTCCGGCGGCCCATAGGGAGACCTCCATATTAGAGTTCAGGACCGTTACGACGCACCTTTTTGAACGTGAAGATGATGAAACATGCGCAAAAAAGGAGCCATTACCTTCCACGAGACGTCAAGCCGCTCGGGGAACATGTTACAGCACGCACAGAGACATCGAGGGATCCCAAGTTCAGGGAACCCCAACCTGGAAGCGAATGAGTGGGACGACGAGGGCAAATGCAATGTACGACCTTGGCTCATGCTAGGCCACGAATGAGTTTGTGCTCGCATCGTTTCGAACATTGTTCGGTACCATCCAAGCGGTCGATCATTCTCCTCGTCACGAATGGGAGATTTGATGTCCGCAGGTGTGCTAAAGTTGATCCCATGGTCTGGTGTCTAGCATACACTTGACGCGACCGGAATTGTAGACGGACAAGAAATACGCACCAGAATATGAACGGCAGATTTCGTGACGAGACAAAGCTGACCATCGTCCGACCATTGAAGACATCTCGTGGATGGGTGGGTGATGAGTGTAGGGATGCTAAGCGAGGTGTACACTGGTCTTTGAGACATGGCGGAAAGACTAGTTATATCTTGCCTAACGACAAAGCGAAACTGACATCAGTGTGCAATTACCTGGGATGGACCCCGTTCAAGAAGGTGAGGGGGACTCCGACGGAGTCGGAACAGCTTGAAAAGCGATATGATGAAACGATCACGTGCGCACACTTTCTCCATATTCATCCGGCACCGGGCGGACTGGTTACCTCCAGCGACAGAACCACTAATGAGTAGCGCAAGCTCTGCGTCCAGTACCCCCCCAAAGCCGTCGTTGCCTCCGGGAATGGTCATCGGCCCAGACGGCAAACCTTGCAAAATCTGCACGGCATGGCGAAACTGGAAGCCGAGACAGTCATCCTCACAACCGGACACGGGGAAGAAAACAACGGCAGCGATGATGGCCGCCCTCGCGTCTGGGAGTGGTCTAAAGAATGAATCCATTCCTGACACGCGCCCCGCAAACTGCCCTCCGGACGTCGAGCAACTGGGGAACGCAACCTGGACGTTCCTGCACGCAACTGCCGCTTACTACCCTGAGCGACCCACTCCTTTTCAACGCGCCAACATGTTGAACTTGCTACACTCCTTACCGGTTCTGTACCCTTGTTCTCATTGCGCTACGCATCTAGGGGAGGAGATGAAGCATCATCCACCAGACGTGAGTGGACGCGCAGGACTGAGCTGGTGGTTGTGCGAGAGGCACAACGAAGTGAACGAGAGACTTGGAAAGGAAAGGTTTGATTGCACGAAAACGAACGAAAGGTGGAGAGATGGTCCTCCCGATGGTAGTTGCGACTAGGGTGCTGGTGCGTTTTGTTGGCCATACTCCGAATATCCATCCTGATGAAACACTTTGGCAGCCCCTCTTCGAGCTAACATCGGTGGCGTGGACCCAGCAGTAGATGCAGTAACACCTTACCCCTTCTGTTCTCTCGTACAACCCAGCAGTATCATCTTTGGACAGTCCCTGTCGTAGACTCGGAACATACCACATCATCGTCGATGTTCAATCGTGTTGTATTCAAGGTGTATCGACTTATTTTCTGTCCAATCTACCAGCTCAATCAACCCTCTCCACCCTGAACAAAGCATGAATTGTATAGCTCTGCTGCGATTAACTTATATCGCCAATGGAGAATGCTTAAATAAACAAAGTTCGCTGGTTAGTTATATCCTTTAGTATTTTTCCATGTGCTGCTGGCGGTGCTCGGCTCTGATCGTGAAGGTTGACCTCGTAAAGTGGGTAAACCGTTCCTTACCTGTGTTTAAGGTCTCCCCGGTGGGCAACCTCCGTTCAGAGCTTGCTCGAGTGCGTCTCGGGGAGGTCTAAGCTTTTCCTCTGCAGGAGAATTAATTTCCTCACCAAGTGCAGCGGCATTCATTGGATCCGCTCTGTTCACAGAGCAAATGATCTGTGGGATGAGCCCGTCATACGGAACTTCTTTACCCTGTTGGCTCCATGGGTCGTATGCATCTAAACCAGGGAAATCGCATAGCTGGATGTACCATAGCTGCTAAAACACAGCTGCATCTTGTCAACAAGTGCCTGACAGGGGATCCAGTCGGGAGATAGCGGGAACAATATAGAACTTGAGATTGTGCATGATCTCATGTATTTGGTTACGCGAAGGCGTGGACGAATGGTTTTTGTTTACCATGATATCTGGAAAAAAGTTGTCTCCTTTGTATGGAATCATTAAAATGGGCAATTTATTGGGTGTGGCGTTACTGGAAATAGGAGATGCGCAGATGGGACTCCAGGGAGCGCACTTCGAACAATCGAAGGGAATTAGCAAAAACAGTGACCACGAGGAGTGTGCCGTGCGCGACCTAACGAAAGGTTGGTGACTTAGATTTGGGTGAGGGTGGGTAGGGAGAAGGAGGCTTCTTATCAGCCAGAGTCATCAGTGACCTGTGATGAGGTGTGATCCCACGAGCCTTTCGGGTACCCACCAGCATGCGTTTTCTCGTTCCCGTGCGATAGCATGCCGGAACTAGTCGTCATAGATCCCTGTCTTAGCCGCCTCAAGGTTGGAATTCGATAAGTAATACTGACAAGTCGTCATCGTACCCAAAAGTTGCCAAAGCTCTGTATCGCCAGGACAGATAGGCTCCAAAGGTGTAATTCACTGGGAGCGGGGGGGATCTTGTCAAGAGTCGCAAAAATGGGACAAGCCCTTACAGGTGTGGGAATACCACTGGTCTTCACGAAGGCAAGGACCCCAGATAAATTATATACACCGTCAACATGGCGCTGGGAGGGTGTTGCCGTTCATCCAGACCCGCGTCACGAAGTGGAGTGATCCCAGAGCTTATGCAGTGCCGACGAACCCCCAGACCATCAAAGTGATGTAATTTGAGGGGTTGCATCATGGTGGTGCACACCTAGCTTCGACGATTGTGTTAACATGAGCTCGTTCATGCAGAAACGGGACTAGTCATCATGGCGGGAGTCACGGTCTTGCTGTACCGCCCGCTAGTATGTGCTTATTTTGTCCCAGGTCCGAGGTTTGATAGACTGCCAAACACATTGATAAACTCCAAAGGTCCACCACAGGTGGCGCAACAAAAAAAAAGGTCAGTAACCACGGCTAAGCTTACGCATCTGCATGAAACCTAAAAACTAGACGGTGAGAATGATTGAGTGATTATGGACATTGGATCACTAGCGTGCCTTGAATCCCCAACCACTGGCCAAGTCAGTGACGCAAAGCCTTCCACTAGGGAACCAGATATCGGTCTTCCTTGTACAGACATTATCAAGATAAGTATACACCACCTCGGTCTAGCTTTCCAGCGAGTGATTGCGATAGGAATAATTCCTACTTCATCGTTTTCATTAAAATAGACGACACCTATCTTGGTGGCGTAACACTGCGAAAACTTGTTCGTCGACGCCATCGGTCACGTCAAGGTACCGATGTGCGCATATACATATGCACGATGTGAGATCGGAAAAGGGTTTCGTGGAAATCTTGAACGGCAAAGTTTTCTGTTCGCTCGCCACTCGCGAGATAAACCTTGCCCACCGAGAGGGCAAAGCAGTACGCCTCTTCGGTGGGGCAATGATACGACCGATTTGCCTGTGTATCCATATATGCCAGGAATAGGTGGAACGCCTACGGGACATGCGAATTGCTTGCGGGTACAAGAACTTGCTGGAGGCGTAGACGAGCCAATGAGAGAGTAAAGGACAAGTTTGATGGAGGGAAAGATAGCCCGTCGTGGGAACCAGGTAAGAGGAGCATCACCGGAAGGGTACAATAAAAATTGCGGCTGCTTTAGAGAGATGGTAGAGAGAGAGAGAGAGAGCGGGGTCTTGCTAGGGCCGACTCCGATCTCACGGTAACACGCGTGTCCTTCCCGCCCGATCCGGCCGGGCAAATCGATTTCAACCTAGGACCTTCACTGTTCAGAACGTTCACCATCCACATCAGCACCCAATCATCACCGATCGATAGCGCCGTGTGCATTTCCATCTTGTATACTTGTTCTACCTACTAGTAGTCATCCTCTGCTCGAGCAGTCACCTGAACCTGTTCCGATTCCGATTACAGGATCGGACTAAAAAATACTCGTGAATCATGTCAGCGATTGGAGCCGTGTAGGTTGTCCATACCATCTAAATATATGAGCTCTTTCCCAAGTTGCCCTGGTCCAGAATTCGATTTCCTTATCCGGTGGATGATTGGGAGGAGTAGGTGTGGGAGAATCGCGGGTTTCAATATTAGTCGGATCCGACTTACATACGAACTACGGCTGGGCTCGCTTCAGACAAGTATGTCTTCAAAGGACTCCGATCGTATCACTGCAGCCCAACAAACGCTTGATAGTATGTGCTAACCGTACTCAGCATGGAGGGGACTCACGACGATAGCCCTCTTCGACATCTCGCAGTTGCTGAATACACAGCTCGACAAAGAGACGCTCGCAACGTGCGTGGGCATGATCGAAAGTGGGGTCAATCCGGAAGCCCTTGCGGTACGTTTAGAGAATTGTCAGCGCCTTTGCTCTCAGTTCATGTGGCAACGGTCTGCAAGGCCGTTATTCAAGAACTTCGTCGTGAAGCAGCTGGGCTGAATAGCCAGAACCCTTCTGCATCTGATGGCCGCTGACGTTGGGCGACCCCATCAGTTCACAGAGCTAGGTATTTCCGCACACTACAGCTCGCCGTGTGCGACACTTTTCTCAGGGCAAACAACGGCCGGGACCGTCCCAGATAATGTGCCTGTATTGGTGGATAAACGGGCCGGTTGAGGCAGACGGACAGATTTGGTTGATATGGATCATGTTCTGTAGTTAGTAGTAGTTGTACAAAGTGCGAGAGTGAAAAAGAAGAAAAGAAAAGAAAAGACGCTGTGAAATTTACTTTTGACAAGGTCTACAAAGTTGCTGTTTGAACTCGCCAACAACATCTTGCGCCAGCTCAGTGACCACTTCCACACTTTATCGTCCCCTCTCCCTCATCCTCAGCCCTACAGCGGCAGTGACCGGGACGACCGCAGTGACAACGACAGCCCCTCTTCGGCCCCATCACACGTTTTCGCTACCCCTCCCTCAGCGCCCCATGCAACCTTCTCAGCTCGAGATCCAACGTGAAGTCGAAGCCCTCCGCGACATCAAACGAAGGTCATCAACGCAGGGCGGTCCGGGTGCTCTCATCCTTGACCCTGATCTCCCAAATCCATCATCCCCACCTTCCCCGACCGCAGGGTACTGGTCCGCTTCATCTGCCACGCAACAGCTCAACGACGGCGACTCAAGCAGTGGCTCTCATGAAGACAGCTCAAGCTCAGAGGAACGTGCCGGCTCCTCTGATGATCCCTTCCATCTCTTCTGGGTCCCCGCTCGTCTCCACCCTGAGATTGCCCCTGCAGAATTCCGTGCTTTCCTCAAGGAACACGCTCGTGCGCCCCCACTAGATAGCCCAAATGCCCTGGGTCGATCATTAAGCACCTCCGCCCCCGGCCTCGAGCGCAAACGCTCAATGCTCAGCAGGCAGTACAAACCTGAGAATGACGACGTCGAAGAAGAAACCATCGTTCCAATTCGGCGCAATCGCACCGTCATGGCCCATGCCGGTCCCCAACTCACTATAAGTGATCTGCAGCGCCTCGAGGAGCTCGCGGAAGAGGCGACCAAAGACGGCGATCCTTCAAAAATCAGGACAGTCCTCAGGCGAAGTCTCAGTCTCAACGTCTCGCCTTCAGGTTAGTGAAGCGTCGTGGTATAGCACTCACAGCGGTGTTGGCTCAAAGCTGTTTTCGCATCTCATGTAGCCATCGACAAGATGGACGATATTCCACCCATGCTGGATGAGGCTGATGCACCAATCATCGTTCCTCCTCCTGGCCTAATCCTCCGCCGTGCTGCGCGAACCAAAATTCGCAAGTCATCGGTGCCTGGAGACGGGGAAGGGCGTGGATTTTCAGCACGCAGGCGTAGGCCTACGGCCAAGGCTACAGAAGCACGTACGTCGAGTGATCTGTCCTCAAACGATCACGCAAGCGAGCAGGGCGATGGCACCGAGCACTTCAGACGCCCTCGTACCTTTTCGAATGAGAGCATCACTAGTGACGAACATACATCTCGTCGATCCGATCCCTATGTCGAAGAAACATCCATATATGACGCATATGTCAGGGAAGATCCCGAGAGCGAAGTGGTGCGCTCCATACAGTTGCTCATGGGTCCTCAACCCCCTCTGTTATCCTTCACCCTTCCAGCGGATGACTCAAAATCGTCTTCGGCGGATGTGGCACCCGAACCATCAGTGATGTTTCCTACGCCGGAACCAGAGTTGCAACATCCTCAACCTCAGCGACTTGGTCTTGCTGCATCGATAGAAGAGATCCCTCGCACACCTTCGCCCGATACCACTCTCGTACCAACCACGGAAGAGACCGCAGTGGCCCCGACGTTAGTCGAGACCCCTGTTATCGCGGAAAAGCCCGCCAGTCAAGCGCAAAAGAAGGAAAAGGATAGGAGAGGGCTCTTCGGTAAATGGGGTAGCGGCGATAAGAACGGGAAGAAAGTTGCGAAAGCGGAACGGGATCGTGAAAAGGAGACTCAGCGAGCCGAGAAAGAAAAGGAGAAGGAAAGCGGTTTCTTTGGCTCGTTATTCAGCAGCAAGAAGAAGCAGGACGATTCGTCTTCTCAGGCTAGTGGGTTCACGGGATCGGGACGCGAAACGGCCGCTGCCCTCCTCGGAGCGTCCAAGTCGTCAAAGGGGCTACCTACATCTCCCTCTCCGCAGCCGGGCCTTCAGGGATCGTATGCAAGGTACCCGATCCATGTCGAACGCGCAATTTATCGCTTGAGTCACATCAAACTGGCGAATCCGAGAAGGCCCCTTTATGAACAGGTGTTGATCAGTAATCTGATGTTTTGGTATCTGGGTGTCATCAACAAATCTCAGAATCCGACACCAGCGGTGCCCCCTACACAAGGAACGGAGGGTGCAACCCCAATGCAACCGGTCTCTGAGCAAGAAGAAGCAGAGAGGCGAGAGACGGAGGAACAACAAAGTGCGGAAAGCGAACGCTTGGAGCGGGAGAAACAGGAGCGGGAGCAGAAAGAAAAAGAGCGCGAGAGGGAGAGAGAGCTGCAGCAACAGCAGCAACAGCAGAAAGAAAAATCTCGGCGAGGCACCTTGACGAAACCGAATCCTACACAACAGGGTTCTCGACGCGCGGGAGAGATGCTAGTCAAAGGTCCTCAGTACGAGATGCAGCATCGGGTTATGGAACAGGAATACCATGGACCAGGGTATGGCTATGGGTCATCTTCGCCGTTACCTGGCGCTGTTGCTGCTCCACGCACACATCGAGAGTCCAGTCCTCCTATCCATCAGCCCCAACCAGTCGTCGAGCCTGAGCCTACTCCATACATGTATCCAGGAAGCATGGATCCACACCTTCCTCCAGGTGCAATGTCGCCTACGCCAAACTCGTCACCCGCTTCGCCGGCGGCGTCACGTATCCGATCGTCACTATCCTCTTCCCCGTCTACAAATGGACCCCCTCAGGTTGATTCTCCGCCACAAGCTGTCCCAATGCATCGTTCTCGATCGCCACCTTCTCAAAACTATAATAGATATTCTCCGTCGTCACCCATCCCTGGTCGATCACCACCTTCGAGAGGCCCGGCGCGCTCGCTATCGGCCACAGTAAGTTCCGGCGTCCTCCCATCCCCAGACGGGAAGGCAAGGAAAGCGATCAGCGCTCATGCAGTCGCACCGTCACCGAATGGGAGATCGAGAGCAAGTATTGGCAGTGTGCCTGTGTCGAGAGGCGAGGAGGAGGACGTACCACTTGCTGTTTACCAACAACAGCGACGACGGTGAATCGTTGAGGTACGGGTTCCACCTGAAGCTAACAGTTGTAAGATGTACTGATGTAATCTGTGAGCAGCACTCGCTTTTCTTTTCTCGCTTTCGATTCATAATACCCTGAATCACCAGGCCTACTTTCATGCCTTTGCTGGACCCGATCTAGGAAGTCGTTATGCATCCAGAATATTCCCAGACCTCTTTTCAATGGAATCGATCCGTTCGGACTGTCTACTCTATCCTATTTGTGCATGTCCATTTCTACCCCAAACCTACTCCCGTCTAAACAAGGACTTATCGGCTCGCTTATCGTACAATTCCATTGCTTACATTCTCTCTTTCAGCATTTTCCACTGTTTTTGTATTTCATGCGTCACGTCGTCCGTCGTTGTCTGTGGTGTCATTGTTCGTCGAGGTTTTCGAGGGATTTGGGCATCTCATTTGTTTGTTAGTTTTCACATTTGAGGTCTCATGGCTGGCACGATGGGTACAGGGGTAGAGTGTTTGTGGGTGGACGGGTTGGACGACTGATCCGACGTCGGACGGCGTTGAACGTCGCTTGTACTTTTTTTTTTCCCATCTTTACAGCGGACGTTATTAACCAGAAGGATTTATTAGAGTGGAAACGGCAACGTCCCCAATGTTTGACACGTTCTAAACTTTTTTGCGAGCGCGTGGTGTGCTTTGGTTTGTCCATAGTCGGAAGTGATAAGTTAGAGTGCTAATCAGGCATAGCTGGGCATTTTCAAGATACGGTTTTTGAACTTCTGAGCTCTGATTCACAGAGGACGCGCTGAGATTGATAATAATTCTGATGTTCAAGTTGAACTTTTCGGAGGTGACGGCAACTAAGTTGGAAGAGGCATCCTGGACCCGACGAACCGGGCTAGGCGCAACTTGGCGCATGCCAGTTGGGTCCGGCCTACGAGTTCCCACATCTTTACCGAACGCCACTGATCTGGCATCATGTGGTCGCGGCCTGAAGGTCGGTTTTTCATTTCTCTGCCAGAAAAAGCTCAGAGAAATTCGGATACTAGATATCATCACGTTGCTGAAGCGCTGACGGGCCTCAGCCGTGCGACTGCAACCGCTAAATACAGCACAGCTCGCGGTGAAACGGAGTGATACACCGACACCAGACAGGGCTAGATGAAGGGGTAATACGGACTAATCACTTTACCAGTTATTCTTATCTCCTCACTCTATCATGGTCATTCTAACCCTTCCACGTACCCTTCCCACTCTTCACAATCTGGGTAGCATCATCGACCCAGATCTCGACGTGCAGGCCATCGTCGACGATTGGTTTGCCAAATTCGCTAAAGCAGTCGGTCTCAAGGATGTACCGGCCATCATTGATTTGTTCATTGATGGCGTCTTTTGGCGCGATATGCTTGCGCTCACGTGGGACTTTCGTACCTTCGAGGGCAAGAATGCGGTGTCCAAGTTCCTCGAAGACCAACTCAGTGTCTTCAACCCCCAGCTGGATACGTTCTCTCTCCAGCGGGACAGTATAGAACTCCAGCAATTCTACGAAGACCTTGCTTGGATCCAGGCTTCTTTCAAATTTGATACCAATGTGGGCCATGCTTTTGGTATATTCAGGCTCCTCCCGCTTCCGGATGGCGCGTGGAAAGCCCACGTCGTGTACACCAACCTCGAGGATCTAAAGGGTTTCCCAGAGCGGATCGGATTTTTGAGGGACTTTCAACCGAACCATGGTAAATGGGCTGCCAACCGTGAAAGGGAAAGAGAGTTTCTTGATGAGGAACCCACCGTGGTCGTGGTCGGGGGAGGACAGAGTGGTTTGGCCATTGCCGCACGACTCAAGATGCTAGGGATTGGTGCGCTCGTCGTCGAGCGAAACAAGAGAATAGGAGATAATTGGAGGGATCGTTATGAGGCACTCTGCTTGCATGACCCAGTTTGTGAGTCTGACATCCCCATTCTCTTGTACGCCCTCAATCTCTCATTGTAAATATCGATTGTAGGGTATGATCACATGCCTTACTTACCGTAAGTGCATACGTCGATCAAAGTGATTCCTCGCCATGTGATCGACCCGATTTCAGGTTCCCACCTTGCTGGCCTGTCTATAGTCCAGCATTGAAACTGGCCGATTGGCTCGAGTTCTATGCTCACTCCCTGGAGTTGAACGTATGGACCTCGGCAACCGTCACCTCGATCGAAAAGGAAACCGGAGATAGCGGGAAGCGTTGGTCAGTTCAAGTCGACCGTGAGGACGGACGAAATCGAGTTTTCAAGGTAGACCACGTCGTGCTGGCGCTTGGCATAGGCAGCGGCCTACCAAGGAACCCTGACATTCCAGGACAAGTAAGTATCGAATGTCTTGATCGAGAACCGACTTGCCTACGACCTAGGATAGGATGCGTTCAAGGGTCAGATCTTGCACTCGAGCAAATACAAACACGCGACAGATCATTCGGGAAAAAAGGTCGTAGTTATTGGGTCTTGCACGTCGGGTGCGATGCTCTGCCTGTCCTAATCTTCGCCAAAGCTTATAATGACCAGCCCATGATATTTGCTCCGATTACGTAGAGCATGGGGTTGGTTAGTTGCATCCATTACCACCTGGTGCCGCTGGCTAATGTCGTTGATAGATGTCACGATGGTTCAACGGGGCCCGACTTATATCATGTCGATTAAGGAGGGGATGCCTCGTTGTCAAGGTGGCGTTCATTTCCTTGATCTTCAATCGATTGCTGATCAATTCCCTACATTCAAGCACTTTTCTGGGAAGGTGGCCCCCCAACTGACGTCGCTGATCGATTGAACGCTTCGTTTCCGATGAACCTTCTCAAACTTGTTTGCTCACGTATCACCAGGGACATTGCCGAAGCCGACAAGTACCGTCCGCTCGCCCCTACCTGTGCACAGTGACATATATATGTGCTTCAGGGAACTTCTCGGTGGCCTCCGTAGGGTTGGATTCAAGCTCACCTTGGGAGAGGACGATTCCGGCTTGGTCCCTTTGGCGTTTGACAAGGCGGGAGGATACTATCTGGGCGAGTTACTCCCTACTTTCTGCCATGGGTGACTCGGAATAAACCAGAGCTCCCCTACTCCAGACGCCGGTGCTTCTCAGTTGATCATTGACGGGAAGATCAAGTTGAAGAATGACGGGCCCATCAAGGAATTTACGCCAACTGGGTTGTTGTTTGAAGACGATTCCACACTGGACGCTGATGTCGTCATATTCGCAACTGGGTTCGTCTTTCTCTCATTCCCTGGGTGACAATCCTGTGATCCACATTGTGGTTGCAGCTACGGCGATGCGCGTCTAGCATACTTTGATCTCATCAAGAACACAGAGTTGCACGACAAGATTCGACCGATTTGGGGCCTTGATGATGAAGGCGAGATCAAAGGCTTGGCTCGCGAGATAGGTGAACCTTGCGAGGAGGGTAACACGGTCGCTGGACTCTGGTGCATGGTGGGAAACCTAGCTTTGTGTCGGTTCCACTCGAAGCATCTCGCGCTCCGTACGTTACTTGTACCACCGTGTTTGCGGGGATCCGCTGACATGGCCGATTGCAGAAATCAAGGCGCAGCATGAGAACGTGTTTGGTGTCCGCTACAGTTCGGGGAATTAAGCTATTTATTTTTGGATAGCAAATGGGAGAATAGGGATTCTGTGTACGATTTTAACTGTAAACTTTCTGTCAGACTAGGAATATAAACCGAGTAGAGGTAGTTCGATTTAGCGAGAATGTCGTCGAATAGAGTAGCCCTCCAACGAAAATAGTATGGAATTCGAATTACATATGTGCACATGCATGGTCTCGTCATTGATAAACTACAAGTCAGGGACATTTCCTAAAAAGGTGTTGTCTGGATGGAGATATTTCCACGGGTTCTCGCTGACGTCACGGTGTCACGGTTGGTGCCAGCGTTGCGGAGGATTCAGACTGACAATGAAATGGAAGGTACGATCATATAAAGACCGCACGCTCGCCACAATTTTCATTCCTCCCTTTCTTCACTCATCGCTTCTGCCATGGTCAAGCAGCCCAAGGCCGCCGCATCGCAAAGGCCAGATCTTTCCTTATCTGAAGTTCAACATAGCCCGGAAATTGATATCGAGCCAAACACTCCGAGGACACCCGCAGACGAAGGCAAAGAATTCTTTTTGGGCGAACGATTAGAGGGCGAACAGCCTATCCGTGTTTATGAACTTAGACTCGATCCTGATGGAGGGCCCAACAAACAGCGATCGGCGAGTTGGCCAAGTCTTTCACTTCGAGTATCTACTTACCCGCGACCCCACAGTACATCCGCCTCCCACCTGCCTATATCCCTTACATCTTGCGCGTCTCTTTGGATGCGGGGACACCTGCCTCGAAAAATGGTGTATTTAGAACAAACTTCCCTCTCGACGGTGGCCCGTTCGAGCGGGACAGGTTCGCGGATCGAAAGTAAGCGTGCGTAGTCGAGTGGTTAACATGACTGATCCATGCATTCAGACTTCCCATCGACTTTTCCAAGCCCATCCAAGTAGATCTTCCCATATCCCACGCCGGCGCATTCGTCTATTGGGTTGAACACGATGGCGACTTGCCCGGTCAACGTATTAAAGGCAGGGAAGGCTACTTTAATGTCGACCCAATCCTCCGCGTCCCTGCACGCTCACGTATTCTCTCCGCTAATCTCAAGCCACTCCTGCCTTCGGATAAAGGGGCACAAATCTTGCCGGAATACGTCGACTTACCTCTCGATGGAATCGCAATGTTGACAGTCATATCGAAATGGATGGGTCCCATCGCACAATGGAAGAGGCACTTTCAGGAAGCTAGCAATCGCGGTTATACCATGTTGCATTGGACTCCTCTCCAGGTGCGCGGCGCTAGCGATAGCCCGTACTCTATCAAGGATCAGAAGAATTATGACCTTCGCGTTTTCGATACCTTTGTTGAACCATTGGCAGCCGCTTCTATCATAGAAGATAATCTGCGAGTGGCCAAGGAGGAATACGGCCTTTTGAGTCTAACAGATGTGGTACTTAACCATACTGCCAGTGACAGCGGGTGGCTCGTCCATCATCCAGAAGCAGGCAAGTTCCAAGTGAACCAAGTATTTGTGCTGTTCTCATCGAAACCTTAGGTTACAGCCCTTCAAATACCCCCCACCTAACCCCTGCATTGGAACTCGATGATGCAATCCTCGAATTCTCGGGGTCACTCCAGGGCAGCGGACTGCCTACGCAAATCACTTCCCAGAAAGACATAGACACCCTCATGAGTGCATTTGAAGATCACTTGAATTCAAAAGAACTGTGGCAGTTTTATGTCTTGGACGTGCAAGAGGAGACGGCCGCCATCCTGAGCGCGTTGTCGTCTAATTCAATAGTGCCTTGGAACGGCGAGGATGTCAATGGCAAATCTGCACCCGCGATTGCCGAGATTGTACGGTCATCTGGTTTGATCCGTGGTCTGGGTGCACTATCTTCGCGATACTGTGCGCATGTCAACGGCGATGTGGCTGCTGGAATCATGAAAGCTGCGTCCGTGCACAATGGGGATGACCATCGAGCACTGGCAGATGGTTGGAAACTGGTTGTCGATGTCTTGAACGTACCACTCTACGCTGACTGGGCAGAAGATACGCGAATAGCGCTGGACATGATCAAGAAAAGGCTGAAGTACATCCGACTCGACTCTAATGGTCCCAAACTTGGGAAAATTTCTAAAGAGTGCGTGCGCGCCGTTCTTCGTGAGATGTTGGCTAACATGTTCCTTGCTAGTTCACCCTTGGTTGAACTTTACTTCACTCGTCTCCCAGGGTTTGAATCCAACCCTGCTTTATATTCCGTTGCGAACAACGGATGGATATGGGATGCTGATCCATTGGTAAACTTTGCTCTCCCACCTTCTAAAGCGTACTCGCGCCGCGAAGTCATTGCCTGGGGCGATTGCGTGAAACTTCGCTATGGCTCTTCACCTTCGGACAATCCCTGGTTATGGGCATCCATAACTTCCTATGTCACCTCTCTCGCGAAAACATTCGACGGATTTCGTATCGATAACTGTCATTCGACTCCTTTGCATGTCGGAACCGCTATGCTCGATGCTGCGCGGAAAGTGAACCCAAACCTATATGTCTGCGCGGAGCTTTTCACTGGGAGCGAAGAGATGGATCTGGTGTTCGTGAGGAAACTGGGAGTCAACAGCTTGGTCAGAGAAGCTGGAAATGCGTGGGATCCAAAGGAACTCTCAAGGATCATGTATCGATATGGATTAGGGAAGCCAATGGGTATGTTTTTGACTCTACCCTGTGCTCAGATCGACCTACCTGGTCTGTGTTCGTTTATAGGATCGATGGATGAGGCCTGCTTAACAAGTGTCCAAGAGCTAGCTCCACCATTCGGCACAGGACCCACTCGCCCATGTCTCGTTACCCCTCTCCACGGCTCCATTCCGCACGCGATCATGTACGACTTAACCCACGATAATGAGTCTTATCTTGACAAGTTTACCGCTGAGCACACGCTCTGCGTGGCCGGAATAGTCACCTTTGGATATTGCGCTGTGGCCTCCGTCAAGGGATTCGATGATCTATACCCGAAGCTTCTAAATTTGGTTCGGGAGAAAAGATTGTACGAAGTCACGGATATTGGTGAGGAATCGGGAATCGGCAGAGCAAAGAGGGTGTTGAATGGGTTGAAGAGAGAGATGGTGCTTGGGGGATACGGAGAAGCTCATGTATTTCAGGATGGCAATGCAAGTGCTCAGCTCGGTTTATCTCCTCTCATAAATATGCAATGCTGACGATATCTTTTGTGCCACAGTATATCATCATCCATAGAGTTCACCCGAGTACGCAAAAAGGATACCTGCTCGTCGCTCACACGGCATTTACCAAACGTCCCAAAGAACGAGGCTGGGGTGAGTATTTATGTTTCGCTGTCTTACACTTGACGAGTTTACGATGGCTTAATAGTGAACCCCATCGAACTGAGCCGAACGCGGGCCAAGTTTATCTGTGGCTTCGCTATTGATTTCATATCGTATGAAGTTCCTCAAGACACCAAAACGATAAAGGGCTTGCCTAGCAGACTCATCGACCTACCCGAGGTTCCAGTCATTCAGAAATCAGATTGTGTCGACCCTCTTTGTTCCATCATCGTCCCCGACTTCTTTCCTCCAGGCAGCATTATGATTTTCGAAGTTGAAGCCGAACAAGCAGACCCTACGCTCGACACCTTCTGTGCCGACGCTGACACCGCCGCAGCTGCTTTCTCATCTCTTAATTTAGTGGATCTCAATGTTGCACTCTACCGCGCGGATGCAGAAGAGCGAGATGCAACTGACGGGAAGTTTGGTGTGTATGAAGTTCCTGCTATGAGCCGGTTGACGTATTGCGGGTTGGAGGGGTGGATGGGACCGTTGCAGGTAGTCACGACTACTAATGATCTGGGTCATCCACTGTGTGAAAACTTGAGGACAGGGACATGGGCTCTGGATTATACTGTCGAGAGGCTATTCTAGTAAGTTCATACCGTGCGCTATGGTCGGTATTGACTGGAACGAACAGTCAATTGGACGAGCACCCGAACCTGGCCGCTCCCGCTCAGTGGTTACAACAGAGGTTTGAAAGAATCAAAAACGGTGTTCCTCCTTACCTCCGGCCCAAGTTCTTCGCTATCACCATATACACGGCGTACAGAGCCGCTCGAGGCGCCGCCCTAGAGCAGTTCTCCGAGTTCGTATCTACTGGGCACGAATTTACGCAAGATCTCGCCCTATGCGCTGTACAGATGCATGGAATGGTCCAGTCAGCATCATTGGATCCTAGCAAAGCCACGCCCTCACTTGCTGCTGGGTTGCCTCATTTCAGCACCGGATGGGCAAGGTGCTGGGGCAGAGACGTGTTCATTTCACTGAGAGGACTTTTCTTAACCACAGGAAACTTCGAAGGAGCGAGAAAGCATATTTTAGCATTTGCCTCAACGCTAAAACATGGACTTATTCCAAACTTATTGGATTCGGTGAGAATCCCCCGGTACGTCTCGGTTGCGCTTGCGTTATTCGTCAAGCGGATGGTCATATTCATGCAGGTACAACTCACGCGACTCGCCTTGGTGGATGTTGCAAAATATTCAAGACTATGTTAATATGGCCCCCAATGGTATATCTATTCTTTCCGAGACTATTCGTCGCCGTTTCCCTGCAGACGATAGTTGGGTAGCATGGAACGACCCCCGCGCGTATGCCTATACCAGCACGCTTGCTGAAGTTATCCAAGAGGTTCTTCAGAGGCATGCATCAGGGATATCCTTCCGCGAACACAACGCAGGTCCAAACCTCGACACACAGATGAAAAAAGAAGGGTTTGACATTGACATCTATGTCGATTGGAAGACAGGGTTCATCTTTGGAGGGAGTAAATACAACTGTGGGACATGGATGGATAAGATGGGCGAGAGTGAGAAAGCTGGGACAAAAGGTATTCCTGGAACCCCGAGGGATGGCGCTCCGGTCGAGATTGTGGGATTGGTGAAGAGCACACTAAGGTGGTTGGAAGGACTATCGAGGGAGGGAAGGTTTCCTTTCAAAGGGGTTGTTGCTTCGAGTGGGTGGTTATCTCTTCCCGTTCGCGGCGCTAGGATGAGCTTCGCTGACTTGAGAAACAGTCGATGGGAGGGACAGGCTTGTCACGTATGGCGAGTGGGACGACCTTATTCAGAAATCATTCGAGCGCTGCTTTTACGTTCCTTTGGGTAATGAGTTAGGCGGTCTTCCCACTCATGCCCATCTGCTGATGGGCCATGCCACAGATCCCGCGAATGACTCCCAGTATGCCGTTGACACGAAGCTCATTAACCGTCGAGGGATCTACAAGGATGTTTACGGATCTGGACGGGGACGTGAATGGTCTGACTATCAACTTAGACCCAACTTTCCGATTGCGATGACCGTCGCCCCTGAACTATTTGACGAAACACATGCCCTACAGGCGCTCCGGCTTGCCGATCAGATCCTGCGAAGTCCAATGGGGATGAAGACACTGGATCCAAGCGACATGCAGTACCGCCCATACTACGATAACTCGAACGATTCAGAAGATAAGGCCGTTGCCAAGGGGCGGAATTATCACAACGTGTGTGCTTCGCTAGTGCAGGTTCGCGTGATGTTGATAGGGATGTATCAGGGTCCGGAGTGGGGGTGGCCGCTTGGGTACTTCCTGAGGGCATATCTTTATTTTGACACGCGGGTGGGGGCTGGGAAAAATGTACGTCCCATGCTTGTGCTCTTGACACACTGGTGCTAAATGGTTTAGGACCCCCTACAAACACTCCACCATCTCCATCGAGCGCTGCTTGAACCGCGGCATCACATCCAACGCGACGCTTGGGCTGGTCTCCCGGAGCTGACGAACAAGGATGGCGCGTATTGTAAGGACTCGTGTGATACCCAGGCGTGGAGTGCGAGTACGTTGCTGGACTTCCTGGAAGAAGTGAGGAAGTATTCATAGATGATCGTGTACGTATTTAGAGGATAGGCCACGCGTTTCAGGTCAGGGGTGTTATGAGGCAGAGCGACGGAGATGAGCTGAGCAGGGCGTCGTTTACGTCGCCAGCGACACCGACGGCGAGCGGGTGTGTGTGGTGTTATTTGTATTGTCGTTGAGCTGTTAAGGATCACTCAAGATGAGTAAACCATTGTGATTGCCGTCTTTCCATAGCAATCCCCTTGAACTCCTCCGTTTCTCTGGAGGCGGGAGAAAAAAAAAACAACAGGAAAACTTTCTTCTATGTCTTTCTTTGGTTTCGAGACCAGCAATCTAGAACAAGACAAGAAGAAATTCTTGGAAGGCGGGTTGCAAGAATCTGAGGACCTCGCGGTCTACACTTGGGGGGAAGACAGCTACGACGGCCTCGGCGATGCC
>JBBPQP010000354.1:0-28846 GCA_038092555.1 Boletus subgraveolens | reverse complement strand
CGGGATCTCGGGGGAATAGTCGGCAAGCATGGGAATCTGCCCCACAACCAGCTTGTCGAGTGCGACAAAAAGCTCGATTGCAGTCAGAAGGATGGTGGATTTATCTTCCGGATTCTCGCGCAAACGATCGGTGTAAGCCTTTGCTATGTACTTATCCATCAGGATCTCGAGCTGTGCGCATGCCTCCTCCATATTCATGACGCGGGAAAACCAATCATCAATGCCCTGCCCAACCGATTGCTCAACGTCATAGAGAGTAAGGACAGGGTCGGCATCATATCCCTGCTCAAAGAAGGACCCATTCGATGACAAGAAATCATCAATGGTGCCGCGGCGATGATGGTTGGGATGGAAAGGAGTACGGGGGGGTTCATCTCGAGGATTCGCAAGAGCGTTGCGAATGTATTCATGACTGTCCTGGAGCGAGAGCTGTGTGTCCCTTTTGAGTTCATCCTGGGATGGATTTCGAAATAGAGATGGGCGGGTACTCAGTTGCATCCACCTGTTGTCAAGAATCTCTCGAAGACAAGCGCATGTCTTCAGCGCCATTTCGGAGAGCCAGTCAAGGGTAGAGGTACCAAGCTTGCTCGAGCGTCGGAAGATTTTGGATGACATCAAATGAAGCAAATCGCTGGAAAGATTTGTATTGTCTGTATTCTTTGCAAGGGTGCATATGAGGAACAGCATGAATCGTTTGTAGGAAGCACGTCCAAGAGGAGAACGATCGACAGACATCTGGATCGCGACCCTGATGAGAAGCCAAAGAGGCGAGCGACGCCAAATAACCTTCGTTAATTCATCGTCATCCTCCCGTCGGACAACAACATCGTCACGAACACGCTTGGTGATGCGAGAGACATCAGCAGTGTGACCAACACCTCGCAAGATGCCAGTCAGCAGTGCGGTAATATATTGCGAACGACCGGGGGGAGGGGAGGGAAAGTCATAGTCGACGGTGTTAGGGCGAGACAGAAAATTGGCGAGCTCGAATTGAAAGTCCTCATCGTCAAACACCTCATTCGGTGTCTCGACGGCCGACCAGGGATACGAACATATCAGAAACCCCGGCGTCTTCTCTGCGACATCACTGCTTGGGGACACCTCGAATGACTCAAATAGCGTATTGTTATCCCGCTTCGTGAGGACAACCGCAGCATTTTGAGGTCGGATGAAAAACACAAGAATATCTATAAATTGTCAGCACGGATCTATAAAGAACTTGTGAGCATACCTCCTGACTGCATCCCACGCAGCTGGGAGATGACGTGGTCTTTCCCCAGGTGCTCTGACTGGATGGAAGCTTGCAAGTTGTCCAACATCCTTGTGATACGATGCCACTGAGACTCAGAGGTTCCTTCGACGTGTGCGCTATAAGCACGGGCAGCAACACACACTGTACGAGCTAGTGAAAGATCCTTCTCCAAGGTATAATCGTTGTCGCGGGGAAGCTCCACAGGGAAAAACACATGGGTAACAACATAATGAAATGATGTAGGAGTGTGGACGAATGCCGATGAGCTCGTCGTTTCAAGATCCGAGTTATCAATGGTAGACGTGATAGGTGTAGGAGTATGGACGAATGCCGATGAGCTCGTCGTTTCAAGATCCAAGTCATCAGTGGTGGACATGGTGTTAGGGAGGGATTAGGTTACCGAAGTTCAAACTTGAAAACAAACAAGACTAGCACTGACTACTCCCCAACTGTCACTAAATAAGTCACCAGACTAGAAACACATTCCATCATTATATTCATAGTCCATCACACCACACTCATATTACATGCTAATAAAAAATGTCCTGAGAGGACATTAAATACGAGAATACCATAAAGGTGTGTCTAATCAATGATGCTCAGCTCCCTGGTACGTGTCTTTGCGAATTCATCCTTGTATGTGTTCCAGATTCTGTGAGAGTCGAGTCAGGGGATGTGATGAGAGGCCGCATCGAAGAATCGGACAGACCGGGTTAGCTCTTCGATATAGAGCATCTGCACCCGAGTCAATTCCTCGATCGACGGCCGATCACATTGTTGGATATGTATTGGCCGACCAACTTTTGACGTCAGAATCTGAAGGTGGAAGATTTAGAAGTCACGGAACGACTCACTAACTGATACGATCCTCCGACGATAGGGCATTAGTCCCAAGTTATCTATGAATGGGAGATGCAGAAGCAGTTCATCAACCAGAAGCCAGCTGTAGGAGATCGCATAAGGCGTACAATTTAATAATCCACGTCCGTGGAACAGGGGGAGGGTGAATCCGAACATGCTTTGGAACTTCTTTTGCAAAGCGTAAACAGTGGTCCCCCTTTCATTCGGCATCTGCTCGTAGATCTAGATGAATAATAGTGTTAATACGATACCAGTTCCAATCAAACTTAGAATCCGTACATCGTTTTCACCGAAGGAAAACACCGGTACCAAGTCAGCACTGAACAGCACGGACATGAATGAGGCGAGGATAGCGTGATTTCTGGAAGTAATCTGACGTACCCATGCTGAATCGCGACCTTTATGAATCCCAGCCTGCGAGTTTAAAGTATGAGCATTAGGGTTAGTATTAGCTATCTTGATTTACCTCCTTCTCAACGTCAGGTCTGCCGTACCTGGGCGAGCACTCAAGCTTTCTGCAGCACCGCCGACTACGATAGCAATGGCCTGTCCTGCGCCACGTTTCAAAATGTTCGAGCACGATCGCTTGGAAACACTGCTGATCCCAAGGGCCATGAGGACCTCGCGATATAAGGGTACGTTGAAGTTATTTGTGAGTGTAAGGAGGTGAGGTTGTATCCCTGGATATGCGAGGGAAAACCCTGTAGCTAATTGCCCCATTCTCAGTACGTGGCTTTACAAGGGGATGGTAGAGTGACCTTCTGTTGCGAAAGTGGCCATTGCACCCCTGTGAGAGCATATTGAAAGAGAGTTTGTTAACGAAAATCAATCCCTTACATTCCTATGATTCCTAGAGTTGAACGGGTTAGACACAGACTGGGGAGATCAATGCAATTCAAGACGAACCATGTGGATGATAACCAAACACATATGGTCGGTCTGCTGGTAAATCACTTTCCTTTACAAAACCTTTAGACCAAATGATTAAAGACCCGGGGGATGCTCAACCCACCTTCATTAATCTGGACATGTTGCATATGACAATTTAGGACTGAAGCGTGACATGCTTTTGGACACGTACGACGCAGGGTAGTAGTCCGCAAAGTACTGCCATATCTTCAAAGAACGGAACCACGGGCTCAGCCTCGTGCCATGCTCTGGACATTTATCGATCCAGTGCATCCATGCGACATAAATAGCAAGGAACGGCCAGAGGGCTGGAAACGAACTTGAGAGCATACAAGGTGAGTCAAATACCTATGCAAGAAAGCAACCTCGCACCATAGAATTAGAAAGAGGAAGATAGAATTAACAAGTAAAGTGGACCAGGCGGCGACCGCCATCGTCTGCAATCTGCGTCTCCGGGGTATCTTAGTCGGTACAAAACTAAAAGTAGACGCTTCAGTATTCGGATGAACCATGGTTTCGGTGTGCGAGCGAGCAAAAATACGACACGAAAGAAACTCAACTCGATTGATGCATGTAGGGCGGCCACAGGGCGCAAGGGCGAAGAGGTTAATTTGGATAATCTCTCACGTAACGCAGAAGAAGACAGCGTTCGCGTTGATGCCGTCAATGGGTGACTGTGGTCCATCTTTGGCTGTATCACGGTGCCGACCGCTTGAGAATGAGAACTGAGTGTCACAGTACTGTTGGAGAGGGCGACCACGGCGCTGGATAGATGGTATATCCGGTTTCACCTGTCTGTCTGCCAGACCCATCATTGCTTTCCTTTAATGGCAAAAGACACGTGACTCCATTCTGCAAACCGCACTCAGGGGTCAATAAAATATTTTTAGTATTAGGCTGGACTGGATCTAGACCTCAGCGTCTTTCGGGGGTCTGGCGTGGACCCCGTTAACAGGGTGCTTAAGGGCCAAGACGATCAATATGATGCTCTCCAAAATATGTCAAGCATCGTGAATGTTTTCGTAGTTTCCCCGGACACGCGATCCGAGCGGCGGTTTGACCTCCACATCACCGTCCAACAGCTCAAGGTTCTTTTTATCTTCCTGCTCTATCAACTTGACCTATTCGCATCCCATACACAGACAAAACTCGAGCTCATCACCGGGATCCCGGTCCAAAACCAACGTATTTCGATACAAAATGACCAAGGCGAGACGATCACGCAGCTTTCAGATGATACCAATCAACTGGGCTTTTACGGGTTGACGGCGTTACAAACGTTGAATGTAAGATCGATCGTCGCGTCCATGACCCGCTTGACACAATCGATGTGTCTATACCGCAGGTGATCGATACGAATCCAGCCACCTCGTTCACTGGACAACTTTCCGACGTATCCCAAGTAGAGAAATTTGAGCTGAGCGATGACGCATACGCGAAAAGGACAGGTTGTCAAGGACATACCGCGAGATTGTGTCGTACATTGTTCATGTCTGCTCTCTTCTAGATTCCGTATTGGCGTACAAGCAACGGCACAAAGTGGGCCGATTCGCCCCACCGTCAGAAGCCGTCCCCGTACCTGCTACTCATGCAGACATAACGATTGGCGCACGTTGTCAAGTCGAATCGACTGAGGAAGGGCTCCATAAACGCGGTACGGTGCGTTTCGTAGGCCAAACGACCTTCGCAAAGGCGGGTGTTTGGGTCGGTATCGAATACGATGAGCCGATTGGGCGGAATGATGGATCGTGCGTTATCCCCTTTAGGTTGTCATCTCATTGATTGAATCATCATGACATATTTTATGTAGAGTCCAAGGAGAGCGGTATTTTACTTGTCGACCAAACTATGGGGTCTTCGTGCGACCGGATACACTGAGCGTCGGAGACTTCCCCGTCGAAGAGATTAATTTCGACGAGGAGGAGATGTAGTACAGGTCCGTCGTACGCGGCGTCATAACAATCTCATCTGTGGTAGAGTCATGTAGCCGACTCGTAGCACGCTCTCAGGTCAATCGCATCCAGAACTTCATTGACTGTGTAACAAAATACTTAAAACTTGGAAAGCTGATCCTTTGGTGGGACGGGCTGGGACCTTGTCTCGTCAACCAGCAACAGGCATCTGCCAAGACGCTCGCTAAGGTATAAGTTTTAGACCAGCAGTTCTCTCCCATCGTCAGGGCTGTGTGGCGTGCTTGTCGTCTTTTCTTTGCGTTGATTGTCTGTCATCGTATCGCATTTGCCCGTAGTATGCATGTCCTGATGAGCACATTAGCTATGATACACTATCAATCTCTCTGCCTTTTTTTTTTCTTTTTAGAAAAAAAGAAAAGAAAAGAAAAGGATCTGGTTCCACCATCATGGACGTCGAGGACGCCTCGGAACAGCATGATTGCTCGCATGGTTGTACTGCGTACGCAGTCTGACATCTTGTCCCAAGTGGCGGAAAAAACAGATATATAAAAGTTGTATCATTCGCAACAACCATACAACCGAATACATTCTTTTTTTTTCTGACAAGGGGTGGCTACATACACCTCGGCGTCGGGGGCCCATGTACCGATCTTCCAGTTAGCGCTTGCGTTCTCACCTTGTTTTCTCACTGCAGGCATCATCTACATACATTACCGGGCTATTGATGCTGATACAAATGCTGGAGCTCGACGAGACACCATTGCGTTCGCGATCGACGACGCTACGGCGAATGGATCGAGACTCGTGGTAACGGAGCTAGAGCTATGGGAACTCGTCGCTGTCGTGGTGGTGGTGGTGGTGGTGGTAGTAGACGTCAACGAGGAACTGGCGGTAGTGGTTGGCGTAACCCCGACGATTTCGACCTCGAGGGACTCGTCTGCGTTCGCTGGTGCGCTCAAGGTGGTCGTCTTGGACACGGAACTCGAGAGGCTCAATGACGATCGGGCTGTTGTTGCTGTGGTGAAGGCGGACGGTGCGGTAACGGTCGTGGACTGGGAAGGTATCGAGGGAGTTGAGACTGAGACTGCGGCCTGAGCAGGTGTGACGGTCAAAGAGGAGGATCCAGAAGCCGTCACGGGGGTTATGACCGTCGTTGTGATGGTCTTTGTGATAACAGACGCCTGACCGATGCCCGTGGTGATGGTATTGGTAGCATTAGACGAGCTCGGGGATGATGCAAGCACTTCGAGAGCACTCGCAACGAATACGAGTGTGACGTTTCGAGCCTGTTGTGAAGCGCTGGTGGTGGGAGCCGTACTCGTCGAGGTGCTCGAGGGTCTGACAGTGCCACTCGTCGTAGAGTTACCGGTGTCTCTCCGGACTCTTGCCCCAGCGCACGAGGCCAGGTCGTCGGAGCCATCACCAGCGCCTGAGGAGCTACCACTAGCTGATATCGGTTCGATCTGTCCGCTAGAAGGGTCGTAAGAAAATATCTGACTCTCACTCGGGCTTGACGAGGAAGCATCACTTCCGTCGTCGGCACAAGGGTCGGTCGTGTCGTCGGTTAGAGCTGCCGACTGAGTTGTGCCAGTACAAGGTGCCATGAGGAGCACGGACGTTGCCCCGGGATCCGGATCATAGGTGGCGCAATACATGACCATTTCAGCGCTGCTTGCATCAAACACCTCTGTCGCAAGAGTAACGTGCTTATTGGAACCCGCCGCATTCGATGTTTCGTCCGTAGGTATCATGATGAACTGAGTCTGGTTGGTTGTTGAGGCGTTCAACGTGAATGCTTTGGCAGAACTCTGACCCGACGTCCAATCAATCGGGGTCGAGTCCGCCCTCAATGAAGCCAGACGCTGGGCGCTACCGGGCGACTGAGCGGCACCCTAGACGGAACGAATCATGAGAAAACGACACGATCGAACAAGGAAAAGAACTTGCCACGATGTCGATCCTCCCCAAAGCGAGATTACTTTCATCGACTTGACGCCGAGCGTAGGCATGGGATGAATGTTCGTCTTGACCTGTATTCCCATGCTCCCGATTTCTCGGTGGTTTCCGAGAAACCAGATACGTGTTACCATGCTCTCCGGCGACATATACCGAAGAACGACGACTAAGGTCAGCAGGTTTCCGACGATAGCGGCTGCGCGCGAAAGCAGACCGAGGGACATTGTGATGGACGTCATCATGAGAATCCTGGCCGTGCTGGTTGTGAATCTTGTTGTGATTATGGACACGGTCGCGTCGCAGAAGGGGCGGATGTTCCGAGGTTCGGTGGTCTGGCGCCTGCACAAAGGGCCGTAAGCCAGCGAATCGACGCGATGCATCGAATACTTACCTGGTACCCATTGTTCTTGCCGTCGTGCCTATGAGTTGCAGTCGGCCTGCCGAACAAAGAGCCATCGTGCGTCCGCGTCCGCTGCCGAGCGTAAGTGGAGGAAGCGTGCTTTTCCATCGAGTGGCTACCATAGATATGTGCAGCTTCCACAGGGGGTGGAAGAGCAAGAGGAAGGGCTGCACAAAGGCAAGCAAGGACGGTGAAGCGTGGAGAGAGAACCACCATGATGAAACAAGTTTGCGTTGATGAATGGAAAAGGGACTGAGAAGGCTCGGAAGTGGAGTGTGCGACCGGCGCAGGAGGCTCGAGACGATGAGGATGGGATAGGATGGGATAGGATAGGATAGGAAGCAAAGTAGCGCTACCTGACGCTGTTAGGATCACCGGGATCCAAGGAAAGGATGGGAGAGTTGGGAAGAACGAAATTGCTCACAGAGGCTGTTCTTATACCCTCGGTCTGGGATGTCTTAGTGTTGTCAGCCAAGGACGAGATTGAATTGGCCTGGCAGTCTATAATGAAATCTCTTTGTCAACGGTCTGGCCAAGTATTGGACCGTGCTACGTTCGACAATTTGCCATCGTCATTCCACTTAGTACCCGTTGACCTAAGAGCTAGACAAATTGCAGTGAACTCACCAACTTCAATTCGGACTGCTCTGGAGGAACTCCCCGTGTCGCCGTCGTTGCGCGACCATCCCATGGCTCAGAGAATTACTACAGAACAAAACCATGTGCCTAGAGATTGAGTTATGCCAGTGGATGGCTCACCGCGGGTGGTATCACTTGGAAAGTTGATGGTCACAGTGATGCAGAGGGGTATACCATTTTGGGAGGTCTTGACTTTGCAACGTTTTTTTCGCGTCCGACGACACACTCATATGAGGCAAGCCGTCGCCGGTAGACGCACACATATGGCAGAACCAAAAGCCACTCGAAAGGCAGAAAGAAACCTCAAAAAGGCCCGAATCGAAAAGCCCGTCGTGGCGAGGAGGGGAACTCCATCAGATCAGCAACAACTCCCAAAAAGCAAGCCGTCCGTCTCGTTCTCTCCAAAAGGTAAAGGAAAGTGGAAAGCGACCAACGAAGACACTGTGAACACTTCAGGATTATCATCCAAGTCCGAGTTACCTACTTCTTTCGTCGTCGTCGCAGGCTCCTACGAAAAGTTACTCTACGGACTCGATGGGACGGTCACGTCCTCTCAATCTGGTTACGAGTTTCATTTGAAGCCCATCTTCATCTTTCCCGCACACGTGTCGTCCATCAAAGCTGTTGCTGCATCGCCGAATGGAGGCAAGTGGCTGGCTACGGGAAGCTCAGATGAAATCGTAAAGGTGTGGGACTTGGCAAGGCGGAAAGAGATCGGTGGTCTGATGCACCACCAAGGTATGTGTTCGTTCGGATGGCCGGAGAGGATGTGTTAACATAACACTGCTTAGGATCTATCACGTATCTCCAATTTGCGTCACGCTCTCATCTGCTCTCCGCCTCCGAGGATGGTACACTATGTCTTTTCCATGCGCGGGATTGGACCGTCCTACGTTCGCTAAAGGGACACAAGGGCCGCGTCAATTCTGTCGCCATTCACCCGTCTGGAAAACTTGCATTGAGTGTCGGGCAAGACAAGACACTGCGTATGTGGGATTTAATGCGTGGCAAGGGATCGGCCAGTACGAAATTGGGAAAAGGTAAGGCTGTCGATGTTGGTGACGAATGCTGCTCAAAGTTAGCCACCAAGAGGGTGAAGTTGTAAGATGGTCGTTATCGGGCTCGATGTTCATCGTCCAGTCATTGTCTTCTCTTGATGTGTTTTCTATGGTACGTCGTGCAGATACATCTTCATGTTCATGTCTCATCACCGTATAGAATATGGCCCTGCGACATACTATCACTCATCCATCAAGGATACACAGCCTGCGATTTTGTAAACGTGTAAATGGTGAAGGAGAACTTCTGTTGGTCGCAGCGGAAGATAAAAAAGTATCTATATACCAAGTATCTGAAGATCCAGAAGCTTCACCTACAATAATCGCCGAGATGGTCGGCCATTCAAATAGGTTTGTTAGGATATCCCGCCCGGTGCGCAACTGACCGATCCTTCGCTAGAGTAAAAGCTGTGGAGACGCTTCATATCGCGCTCCCGACAGCCACACCCAAAAGCGAGGATGCACGAGCAGCGACAGCGATCGTTTGTACTATTTCATCCGATGGCAAGATATTCGTGTATGACCTGGCAGCATTGCCTGCTGAGAGAAAGGAAAAACTGCAGCTACATCCGGTAGCGGAGTACGACACGAAGGGTACTCGTCTGACTTGTTTAGCTGTTGCTGAGGGTAGATCCACTGGTGGCTCGACGGTTGTGATTGGGAAACGGAAAGAAAGAGAAGAGGACACGGACAATGAAGAAGGAGCAGAGTGGGAGCCGCATATCGAGGCGGATGCTAGTGTGGAAGTGGAAGGGAGTGGGGACGAAGAGCTATAGGGCTAAATGTGATCGTATTGAATATCATCGCTTTGGGGAACCCAGAATTATGGTTAGGGTTACCCTCACACATTCGGACTTTGCCCTCGCACTGCTGGTGTGACTACCAGTGCCCATCATGAACTCTGCAAGGCTCAAACGGAAACTCGGTGATTTGGGTGTTGATACTTCCAGCAAGCGGGCCAATGAAAACTTTTGCTTGGTAAATTTCTCACTTTCCTCGCTCCCGTACCGCTCACAGTTCCTCTAGATTGGCACACCTCTGCCTCCTCTCGAGAAGTCCAAAGACACAGGCGAATTCGTACCGCTTTGGAAGCAAGAAGTCGGTTGCTACTCATTGGTGGGCTATTCATCTGATGTCTTATTGTCTAGGTGAGAGATGAAAAGGGCCGAAGAAGACTACACGGGGCGTTCACCGGGGGTTTCTCTGCTGGGTACTTCAACACTGTTGGTTCCAAGGAAGGTTGGTCTGCTCGTCTTGTCTACTTACCATTCAGTATGCGAATTTGTATCTAGGATGGACACCTTCAACGTTCGTTTCCTCGCGATCGGATCGTGCCAAGGGGCGGGCTACAAGGCCCGAGGACTTTATGGACGAAGAAGATCTTGCCGAGTTCCGTGCGGACCAAAAGCTCGTCAGCGAACACGATGAAATGGATATCCTCGGAGGCACCCAAGCTGAGAGAGCCCGTACGACTGGTGTAGACGACAGCCAGAAAGAGTGTGTCGTTTCTCGACTTGTTCATCTGTCTTGGCTTACCTGCGCCATGTCAGCCCAATCACCCTGGCGCTCGAACAAGCCATGCTACCTGGACCGAAGGATTCAATGGGAGGACGTATCCTCAAGAAGATGGGTTGGAGACCAGGTCAGGGTATAGGTCCGAGAGTGACGTGGCGGCAACGCGAGATTCAGCATGGGCGCGACCCAGACAGAACTGGACCGGACGTGGACGAGGAGGCCAAGAAACATACATATGCGCCGAAAGATATGCCACCGATTGTCGTACCTCGCAAAGATGATTTGCATGGACTTGGATACAACAGATCGTTGGGACTCCATGCGAGCCTGGGGGCCCATGCACAGGAAACGCAGGGCGCTCAAGGGCCACGACTTGCAGGTGTGTCCTGCGGTTAAGTTGTGGAGTCGTGATTGCTTATATTGGTTTGTAAGGTGGTTTTGGACTGGGCGCGTTGAACGACGCGGATGAGGATGATTTGGACGTTTATGATCACACTATAGGTCATGGAAGAAGTCGACACGCTTTTGATATCCACGATACGCATGATGAGGAGCGCGTACTTATTGGAGGTCTTAGGGCTAAATCTAGCAGTACGACTGTCCCAACACCGTCGGTAAGTTCCGCCCTTTGCTGGGGGGGCGGGTAGCATGTTCACGTATTTCAGACACAGGCGAATAATCCAGGCGTGTTCCGCAATGGCAAACCCGTACTCCATGGGTTCAAACTGTCGGACAAACCGGTCGCGGAGGACATCTGGTGAGTCGTTTACGGAGTCAATGTCTCCTTCAACACAGGTCGATCTCTGCAGGTTCCCTCTTCCTGAAGTACCAAAGGGGTGGAAACCTAATCCCAAGGTTCTTTGGGAACGGGAGAGACCGACGCTCGATGAGAAGGAAAACATACCACGCTTCCCTGTACCGGGACAACCCCAGACGCACGCCCAATGGAAAACCGGGATATCTCCGGATCAGGTTTGTTTCCCATCAAGCGATGCACAACGTTCACCTATCTGATCCGCCCCTTAGCGGGGTGCTGTACTAGGAGAGACGCCTCTTCCATCCGCACCGCGTTCTATCTTTGAATACATGTCGAAGAAAGATCAGGAGCGAATCAAAAACATTACAGCAAGCCGCTTCACTGATTTCGATACGACGGAAGAAGAATCAAGACCATCACCAAGCACACTCCCATCCCAAGGACCCTATATTCCTCACACAGAACCACACGTTGCGCAGGCTGCGCTGCAAGGATTTCAGCCATTCACATCCAATCCCAATAAACAATCCCGGTATAATACTTATCTCCGTGCACATGCCGAACCTGGATCTGGGTCCTCCATACCTGTACGTTTGCCGACCCAGACGCCAGAAACGTATGCACTCGAGATGAGCGAGTTTGCCAAGGCTGCCGCCCTCTTTCGACCCGTATCGGGAGCGATGGCAGGACGTTTCACAAGCGCTGCTGTGCTCGAATTGGGTCCCAAGATCGTTGAAGGACTGCATACCCCAAGTACAGAACAAACGTCCACGGAGACGGAACAGCAGCCGATCGCGGAGGAGGAAAAGAAGGAGGAAGAGCCAAAGGTGCACGCTGCCCGATTGGGCATGTACGGCCCGATGACGAGGGAAATCAAACCATGGCAGCCTGCACGTCTCCTCTGCAAGCGGTTCGGTGTCAAGGATCCCGATCCCGAGATACACGTTGATACGCCGGAGGCATCGACGTCTGCCGCTGCGGACGTGCCAACGGATGGCACAGGTGGCGTTGAGACGGGCGATGTGGTGGAGGTACAACCGAGTCCCGCTGTCCCGCGTGGCAAGCGCGACTTGGCGAACATTGGGCTGGGAGAAGACGATGGACAAGGGGAGGATATTCTCACTTACGAGCGGCCTCCCATGAGTATCTTCAAAGCCATTTTTGCAAGCGATGACGAGGAGAGCGAGGATGAGAAGGAGGACAAGTCGCCAGAGGACGATGCTGTTGAAGTTTCGGCGCCTTCACAGCCCTCGGCTTCGTTACAAACGACGGAAAAACCTGCCGAGACTGCGGTTCCCCCTTCAACTGTGACAGATGGGGCGAAAGCAAAGGTCGCGATGGACGAAAAAGTGGATCTATCGACGTTCAAACCAACGTTCGTCCCTCGTGACTCACAATCACACTCCGGGAATGGAAAAGTACCTATTGGGAAGGAAAAGAAAGGCAAGAAATCCAAAACAGGTGCTCTCGTATCGTTTGACGTGGATGAGGACGGGGGCGAGTCCCTCTCGATATTAGCCCGGCGAGAAACAAAGGAACGAGATCGTCCAAAGAAGAAACGGAAGAAACACAGAGAGCATGTAGAGGGGGACGAAGTATGGGTAGAGAAGCCACCACCGGATATCGTGAGGGATCTACCCTCTGAGAGACCCCAAGATGATCGCGACGCAATAAAGGTGAATGATGTTGAGGGAGTCGTGGGACCACCCCGGGGACGGAAACGTGCCGTGGATTTCATGTGATTTATGAAGCGTTGCAATGAAGTACAGTGTTTTGAATAACTTCGTGTCGGATGTTATTGCTCCTCCTTTACCTAGTGGAGACAAGTCCACTGACAATCTATCGGGGCATCGTGGCTTGCTTTGTTATATCTACGACGATCCTGCACATTCCCATTAATAGATTACCTCAAGTTCCTAATCCAGAGAAGATTCTAGTCCATCCTAGTCCATCCGAAAGCCTTGTTGGATAGCTAGCAGAGACGGTAATGGTTGTCACCCGTCCCAGGTTGATCCACGGCCTGAGGTGCAACGCCCGACAACTTTTTGAATTTGCCCTGCATCCACACTCTGTACATCTTTAGTTGCCTCTTCCTATTCACGAGTAGCCTCCGATCTATCCCTAGTTGTTCGATGGTAAACAGGGGGTGAGGAGGGCAGGACGCAAGTGGAACGAGGAGATTAGGGTGGATGGTAGCGGGTGGGACAGCTGGAACCGAATCATCGGGTGAGCAAGTCGACGGGTCCGCCAACAGCTCCGAGGACGGCACAGGTGAAGCAGAATTGTGCGAGGGTGGGGTGTAGGATGCGGGGCTCGAGATGGAGGCCCCGCCATCTTCCTCTTGACTTTGAGATTCTGTCATTTCCTCTGTGGTTCGAACCGTCGTCGTCATCGACGACGCGCGACAACCGGTGAACATCAACGCCAGTTCATCTTCGGTGGCCAGGGCGGACGTTTGTAGGTGGTAGAAAGACGGCGGATACAAGGACCTACCTAACTCGAAAAAGTACACGCGCGTCTTGTCGCCACGTATATAAAAGTTGTCTTCGAGCATTCTTCCAGATTTGAACCGCAACTGGGTGAGATCGTATCGTCCGTAGTCGCGGACTAGGACGATACCGCCTGGTTTCAGCATCTGCCAAACGAATGAGCTATGCACGCGAGGACGAAGCTGGGGGCTACGTACATGGCGAATGTTGGCTATTGCCTTCCCCCATTCGTTAGGGTGTAGGGCACTCAGGACGAAGACACAGAGAACGATGTCGACTGTTGCTGGTTCAATGCCTGGTGGGAGTGTGTCCTCGGAAGTGAGATCCCATACCGCGGATTGAATCGAGCCAATCGGTGGGTTATTGTACAGAGGATTGTTCTGTAGGTATACATGAAAGGTCATTCTATGCTGAGCATTGTAAAAGGAAAGTGAATACACTTGCCTGCACTAGCTTGACTGCGTGCGAGGAGTAATCGTATGCCCGGATCGCAAGGTGAGGGTTTTTGTTCGCGGAAAGCAGTGGGAATGCGGCATTTCCAGCACCTTGACTAACTTATTTAGGGGAGACGGGGCCGGACAACGCGAGTTGACGCCTCACCACATCCGATTTCGCAGATAGTGATCTCTCCTGCCTGATCGAGTTGGTGGGAAGGGTGCACGCAACAACCGAGCCGGACACATACCTTGGGCTCCGCAGCAGCCAATAGTTCTGGAAATTCTAGATGCAACCTAAGTCAAAGTGAGGCGAGGCTGTTCGATCGTCAACACAACAAGGTACCATTTTCTGTCACGAAAAAAGTTGTCTGCGTTCGTTTTATAGAAATTGTCCCTTGTTGTTCCTGGGTTACAATACAAGGTGAATGCAAAAGGACATGTTCTCACCAGTATTTGGCAGGTTTTGAATTATATTTATCTTTGTCTTCGTTAGGCACAGGAGCAAGCCGTTGTCTTCGCAGAGAAGAAGCAATGCTCTCAGCCTGGTCATCGGGAGGGGGGACGTGATCCCATGCATTTTGGGTCCAAACGTCCGCATCTCCTGTCAGAAATCTAATAGTCGTGCAGTGATCTGTCGGCACATAGCAGCGTAGTGCTTGCTCACCTGGAACCAAACGGAGGTTTCTCAGCGCCGATGTCGTGCACAGACGAGGTTAATTTTGGGATTCTTGCCATGCCGATCAAGTACTGTGTATCAGGCAACCGTTTGTGATGGATCGAGCGATGGCTGTCCTCGGTCAAGCTTGATGATCTTAGGCATACGACCCGGCCCTGTGTCCGAGTATGGCAGACGGTCCGGGGTCAGGACCGCCGACCGCGACCGAATCTCAGTCCACACAACGACCAGTTTGCACAAGACAGCTGTCGTACGCAGCCATTAAATGGGCATTTTGACAGATCTTTTTATTGCAATCTGAATGTTGAAGATTGGAGTTGTATTCTTCGAGCTTGTGGAGTCAAGCCGGTCACTCGCCACGGCCGAGGTCCGGTGTGAATAATTCCCTGCTGCGTGACGGTGGCGACCTTGACTTGTCTACACGCACATCATTGCACTCCCCGGCCCAAGATCACCTCAAACCAGCCTCGACATCGTCCTCCCCGTCGCTCTCGCTAGTCACGTCAACGCGGAGTCCGATTGTAAGGACCCCACAGACAACACAGCTACCGCAGTGCCGTGATCCTTCTTCATTCCATCATGTCTGCTCTCCAATCCAACCCTAGACCGCCCCCACCTGGCGACGAGGATCTTCAGCATCTCTACGACGAAGTCTGGCGCATCTTTGGAGAAGAGTCTACCTCACCTACAGAGCGCGCACCTCTCAGTGCAGCCTCCATCAATTCAAGAGAACACTATCCCAACGCCTTCCGCACAGAACCGGATCCGGCTAGTCCCCCTGTATCTACGACAAGACAGTCCCCTCCCCGCCTTCCTCGTACGTCCCACCCTTTTCTACTTGCTCACGTTCAGCCTCACAACCGTGTCTCGGAACCACCACCCCATGCCCCTGAAGTTCGCCCCAATATCGAGTCTGCTGTTTCTCCTACTTCTCAGAGGCGACATAGGCCATTACCACTTCCCCCTGGCGCTGTTCCCCCCCAAGTATCTAGTCCCATAGATCCTCATGTCACAGAAGCTGTGCCCAATGTCTCTCGCCCCGGAACAGCGAATGTCGACGGGTACGCCAACTCTAAACCGTTTTCTGTCACTTTCACACTTCCATCTTTAGTCGTCGTCAATTACCACAAGCACCTGGACAACAACCCTCTGGTTTTATGGGTAGTCGAGGCTCGACCGGGTCTGCAACTTCTCCGACTTCTCCTGGAAAACCAGTCATGAATCTTCAATCGGACATTGGCCCTAATATCTACAAGCCAGTTCCTGCTGTCCCTACCCATTCAAATGGTAATGGTTCAGGTGCCGACGACATCCGAGATCAGTTGTCCCGAAAATCTTCTGCGCGACCCCCTGGTGCTCTGGCGCCGACAATTCCTGGTTATACAGGGCATTATGACGAGAATTCACTCCTTGACATGTATACTACACCCCATCAACAGCAACTGCCTGGACAACCAAGATACACGGACGCGTACCCACATGCCAATGCTCGTCTGCATCCAGACAACAACACAAATCCACCTTTAAATCCACGTGTTAAGGATTTGCAACCTCAGCATTCACCATCAACCGATTTCGTTAACCGTACGTCGTTGGTCTGGATACCTGACCCAGCGACGCTGACGCAGCTCCGCTCACAAGATGCGAACGTTAGCGTGGGTCGTGCTACCTCGCCAGGATCAACAGTTTCGTCAGCTCCAACAAATCTACTTGGACGGAATTTGTCAGCTACCACTACGGCTACTACATACAGCGATTATCAGGCATCCAAAGGTGTCTCTTCGGCGATCTCGACGGAGAGCTCAGTCGGTTCTTATGCTTTCTCAACCGCCGGACCCTCTACGGTGGGATACCCCGAAACATATGATGGTTCTCCAAATGGCTACGCCGTCCACGGAGGCAGTACAGATTCGTTCGACCGCACCCGGCCAAACGACTACGGTGCCGCTGGCAGCTCCGGGGGAGCGTTGGCCGATCAAGAAGACGAAGATGATGGGTACTTTACTGACAGCGACGATCCAGATCCGGATCGTTTTGTCAACTTCAGTCTACTTTCGCATCTCGCTGTTAGACTGCGCGACAAAGTCCCAAGAGGCACACATGTCAAGAGCAGTATCCCGTATCCCCGTGCCTTTACTGGCAAGGACATAGTTGTATGTGGACATGTTCTCGATGTTCTTTGCTTGGATTGTGATGGTCTGTTCAAAGTCGACAATTCAATCACAAATCCAACGAGAGCTACTGATAAATCACGGTGTCTCTACTGCAGATAGGCGTGCAGCTTTACAGGTAGCGCGTAGCCTCCAAAGTCAACTCTTCTTTTACGAAGTTGAGTGGGGTGATAAACCGCTCCAGGACGGAGTCGAAGACGTGTACATGTTCCTGGATGATCTTGAGGGTAATTCGGAGTCACAGAGGGAACGAGAAGAGCTGCCAACAGCTGTGATCACCATGCTCACAAAGTGTTACACCTCAACTTGTAGCGAGGAAGATCCATGTTATTCATGGGTTTGTCCAAGAAGACGTGTGAGTCTGCTAATTGCGTTCACTATCCAAATTAATGTCGTTCTAGGCGGCCCTTGTGACGGACGTCACTCCAGCACCCGAACCGGATGTCGCGTCTCGTGTAAGTTGACGGACCGATCCGGAAACTCCTGCTTACAGTGTTGTGGTAGACCGAAGACTGGCTGAACACAGTCGACCCCACAATTCTTCGTAGCCTTCCGGAGAGCGAGATTCATCGCCAAACGTATGTTTCTACCCTGTTCTGAACCGTCTTCCTCATGTTTTTGGTGAAGGATTATACATAAAACGATCAGTCAAGAAGAACAGTATGTTCAGGATCTCGATTCGGTTGAAGCTGTTTGTCGCAATTGTTCCCAACATCTGACTCTTCACTCACCTCTGGTTAGTTATTCATTCGCCCGCTCCGCCGCGCAACGCACATCATGCCTGCTGCTCAACTGGGTGAATTCATCGAGGAGGTGTTCGGTAACATCCTCGATCTACGAGAATGCAATAAGCGACTTGTGGAGGCGATGTACGTTCGTCAGCGCGAGCAGTCCCCGATCATCCAGAGGATTGGAGACGTTTTTGTCGACGCTGCCAGAAGCTTCCGATACGCATATCCTACCTATGTCGCTCGTCTTCCTTTGGCCGAAAAGCGATTCAAGGAAGAGATTGAGGCAAATGCTAATCTGAGGCTTTTCCTCGAGGTTCGTAGTGATATCTACGCTATGTACCATCGAGTCTTTGACTTACTTTTGTGTGACTCCGCTTGGTTTGTAGGAATGTTCGCGCCAATCTGTGAGGCAGCAAGAGTCTCGGCGTCTGGACTTGAAACATTTCTTGTCACGACCTTCAGAGCATCTCCAAAAGTATCCTCTTGCCCTCGAAGCGATCATGAAGGAAACAACGGAAGGCAACCCGGACGCGTATTACCTCGCAGAAGCTATTCATGCTATCAAGGATCTGCAGAATGTCGCTCAACTGCGTACGTTCCAGACTGCGATGGGTAAGGGCCCGACCGCAAAGTGGGAATGGCACGACCTGGTTCCCAACGAACTGAGAGAAGGTTTGAGCAAATCCGAGTCGAAACGCCAGGCGTGAGCAAACCGTCTTTTAGAAAAAGGTACCGGAGATTGAATGTCACTTTCAGGATCATCTTTGAACTAATCAAGGGTGAAATGGGGTATGTGAAGGACCTGGAAAACATTGATACGGTACGAGACGATGTCTTGGTGACCTGGGTAACAATACCTGAGCACCTCATTTTGTCAGATGTATATTCAGCCACTGCGGATGCAAGACCCTCCCATCATCCCACGGGAAAGGTTGGAGAGCTTCATCACGGACGTGTTCCACAATTTCGCAGAAATTCATGGTCATCACCGCAAGTTGCTTGATCAACTGCAGGAGATCCAGCGCGAAGAACACCCCATGATCAAGAGTGTCACAGCGCCAGTGTTCGACGCTGCGTTGAGTTTCAGAGAAGCTTATATGGAGTATATCCCGCATTACCCGATTGCAGCGTATCGAATAGATGATGAGATGGCCAACAACTTTGAGTTCAAGACCTTTGTCGACGTATGGATATTGTTTCGCCATGTGTCATCTTTCCTGCAGTGCTGATCTTATCCGCAGCAATGTACGCGCCATCCTGACGCCCATCGTCTAGACATGAAAAGCTTCATCAATCGTCCTATACCTCGACTCCTGCGATACGAGTTGCTTTTGAAAGGCATATGTGGGGAGACTCCATCGAATCATGAGGATCACGAAGCCATCCCCCAGGTTCTCGAGATCATCAAGTCCCTTGGAAAAGACACTGAGCCGGGTGTCGAATCTGCGAAGCAAAAGGTACAGTTGTGGTGCTACAACTCAAATATCGTGTTTAAACAAGGGGAGGCAGTGGTAAGTTCATTGGTGACATTTGTATCTGTTGAATGTTGATGAACCTGGACGCAAGGATATGGACTTGCTGAATGAGAGTCGATCATTAGTTCATGCTGGCAAATTGTTGAGACAGCCAGAGACCGGTTTCGAGTGGAGTGGATGGACTGAACTCTTTGTCCTTTTGTTTGACAATTACTGTAAGTCACCATAACCCACGCCATCTTTTCTCATGTTGACGAGTAGTATGTAGTGGTCCTGACGAAGACAAAAGAAAAGGATGGTGTGACAAAGTATTACGTAAATCGCAGGGTTAGTCGTTCGCAAATAATCCAGTAACCTTCGCATCTAAATGCACGCATAGCCTATTCCTTTGGACCTGTTAAATCTCACCAGCTTCTTGGACCCGCCAACACAGCGAAGTGCAGGCATTCTGCGCCTAGGGCTTGGTAATAGACATGGCGATAGTGCCCCACCAACAACACCAGGTAGCGGCGTGGCTGATAGTGCGGTGGACTCTCGTCTTGTCTACCCCTGCACAATTCATTATAGCGGGAGACTTGGTGGCCTCTACACGCTATTCACAGAGAGTCCCCAGGCACGGGCAGAGTGGAAGCAAAAGCTGGAAGAAGCGATCGGTTTGCGCAAGGTCGTTCAGGAGTCTAACAAGGTGTTTGAGATGGAACCGCTCAGCACGGATACCTTCTTCGTACCGGCGATCTCGGCGAGTACAACTGCGCCATCGTGGAACCACGAAAATTCGTTTACCGGAAAGGTGACGTGCTCTGTGCCGTTTAGTGAGTCATTTGGTGAAGTGCGATCGTCGATTCTTACTGAGCACCATATGCAGCTACGACAGATGGACGGGCGCTCGTTGCGATTGGATGCGCGGAGGGCGTGTGGATTGGCTTTAGACATGACTCTCGATGTAAGTTTTTGGGTTGCTGATGATCGGAGATCTAATCTCGGTGCTCGTGTCAGCTATGCGTCGTGTGTTGCACCTTAAGATGGTTACACAGTGCGCGATGTTGGAAGACTTTGGGATGTTCCTCGTCCTGGCAGACAAGGTACGTTTGTCACCTATCGTGACGTTGTGAAAAGTATAAAGGACCGTTGCATAGGCTCTATTCGCCTATCATATAGAAGCGCTTGTTCCATCGTCACCACAAAGCGCACATACATCTCAGACTCCTCAACGAGTCAATGGTACGCGGGACGTCCATTTCTTCAGCGTCGGTAACCAAGGCGGTCGGACCTTGGTTATCTATATGAAGAAAAAAGGGGTATGTCTTTCTCATTGGAATCTATGATCCTTGCTCACGCTCTTGTAGCTCGACAGCGTTTTCCGTGTGCTCGAGCCTGTTGTCGAGAAAATCAACGAACGGTCCAAGGCTCCTGCTTCGTTCACGTCGAGGTTCGGTATACGACCTGCTCGATCGGAGTGGTTCCGTTTATACAGGGTGCGTAATGTGGTTACCGCTTTTGCTTTGAAGCTGACTTTTGCTGCTGTCAGGAATTCTTCTTGCCCTCCGAATCGTTCGACTTGGTCTTTTTGAAAGCGAAGATTGCGATCCTTTGCACCAAAGGTTTTGAAATCATGGATCTTACCGAGTATGTCAACCTACTGATGCCAATGCTGTGTTTTGCTGATATCGTGGTCACCAGTTTCAAGAGTGTTACGATTCCACTTCGCGACGATGGTCACGAGCGGTTGGCAAAACGTTGCGAATCCTGCAAGCCAATGGGAATGTTCCGTGTAGACAATGAGTTCCTGTTGTGTTATGATGGTAAGGTATCATGACAATCATCTAGTCCACTGCTCACCTAGTCATAGAATTCGGCATTTACGTGAACAAACATGGAGGACCAAGCCGTACCACGGGAACCATCGAGTGGGAGGGTACCGCGGAGCGCGTGGCCATGCATTGGCCATACATCCTCCTTTTTGACTCGCGATTTATCGAAGTGAGACACGTTTCGACCGGTCTTCTTGCCCAGATCATTCCTGGGAATGAGATTCGGTGCATCTGGGATGGCCGAGGCACGTCTGGCACGGCAGCCGCCGCAGGTGCAGAAGGGCTCCATCAGCAGATGGTTCTCGATCCTCGAATACACGCCGTCATGTCCGCACCTGAACCGTTGGGTCAGACTGGACAACCTGGTCGACCGCGGGCGATCGCACAACATGTTTTCGAGCTGGTACCCACGGTTCCTCTTTACCCGCCTGGTTCGTTAGCGTCTCCATCCCAGTCTGCATATTTCCAGCAGTCCAGTTCGCCTCCACATTCGCCGAGCATGATAGCTGCTAATTCATGGAGTTGAAGAGGATGAAACCTTGACGTTAGATGGGAACCCCCATTTTCCATTTTCCTTCCCATACCTCGTTCGAAATCAATCTCTGTTTTTTTTTTCCCTTGTCACCCCCTTTTCCGGACCCATTCCCCCTTCGTCATGCGAGAATTTCGAGTAGTAAACGCTTTCACCCTCGACCTCGATTGTTCGCTGATTCTTTCCTTCTACGTGTCGTAGTTCCCTTTTAAGTATGGTATGACAGTATTTGTTGTACCCTCGTTATGCGAATGAATTCTTTCCTTCTTCTGCCAGCGTTAGGGTCACTCAGCGAATCGGAGCATAGGAGTAGCTACATCTCGTTGAAATCTCATTGATTTAGAGCCTCAGGCGCCGTGAAAACGTGTAGCCACGTTTAGGTAAGTTGGCGTACAGTGAGAAGGGAAGCGCTCGGTTAAATCTGGCTGGAAAAGTCGGCTACCCGCCATATCTTGCGCCGTGTCTCGTTGGAGAGAACGAGGTGAGTGAAACGCTCGTCACGCATATCCAACGATCAGCATACACCCTCATAGAGGTATCAGACAACAATAAAAAACCAATACTTATCTCGAGAAATTTTCATGCTGTGCAGCGCCTGGCGCCTACTTCTTGATGATCACGACTCAGAACGCCATTGTCAGAACTTAGAAGCTACATAATAATATCACTTGTCCAAAAAAAAAGAACCTAGAAGCAACCCTGGTACTCCACATCACGTCCACGGCTACCCTTATTACAAGGAGACACTGCCGGGTTCTCGTCATCACCAAATTCTTGGTTACAGCGGCAGTGACTTGCCCCAAATGTACGGGTATCCACGGCTAATGGAATGATATTCGAGTTGAGTTCAGCGTGAATAATGGGTTGGGATTAGATACGTATTGACGGGCAGGACCAGGCAGCCAAGATATATCGTGATGCCACCTCCGAGGCTGTGTGCGGGCGTAGAAGCACTTTTGATGAAGGTCGGTGTTCAAATGGTGACGAAACGTGACGCGTGACGCGCCTAGTAATGACACTGGTGGTTTTGACCTCAACGATAGATAAGCTGCTCTGAGGCAGGTGACAAGGTTTCTCACCTACGATCGGAGGTGATGCTAGATGGGCACGCTCATAATCATAGGTGAAAACTGTGAATCAATGCCTTGACTAAAAATGTCTTGTGCTGACCCGTGATAGGCTGTATCAAAGATGATGTAGTAGATACTACGTAACTCGGACCCAGACTCGGTGTTCCTAATCGTCTCCAAACCAAACAGACCCTCGAGATCAGAAGACGGTTACTCTGATTATGTGAAGTTAGAAGCGGTGTTCTAAACAGGTCTTGTGACAGACACTCAACAGACCGGGCGGAAGATATAACGGCCTGGCAGGCCCAGGGGATCCCAACTTCCTTCTCCTAGTTAAACCGTCGGACACTTTGTACTTGCGATGTCCTCCGGCTTACAGTCTGTTTTGGAGTTTGTCCAGACATATGACTATCAATCCCGTACGTTCGCTGATCATGATACCTTTGGTCAATGATTAATCTTAGACCAATGCAGTTAGTGTTGTCACCGCCGTCGTGTATGATTATCGTGAGTGATGTTTATGTGCACATGATCCTTGATTTTGTTCTGAAGTGACCATTGCAATGCTACCACCGGCGCAGTCCTCACCTTTTCGAGAGAGGTATGTAATTTCACCGTCCTCATCATATCTGTTGGTTGACAATATTCGAAGATAGACTATGTTTGGGTAAGGAACTAACAATTATCAAACAGGTACCAGACCCCTGACAGCCCCACAGTGCCGACCCTGGACCTGGGTCTCTACAATCTTCGTTGTCGTGAGTATCAAGACTCAGGGAACCTTGTTGTATATGTTCCAGGTTGACAGTTCTCTAGGTCCGCTATCTTGGTCTTTGTTCCATTATGTATGTCTATGTTGCTATGATGCACAACAAAGCTAATGGTTATTCCATGCTCAAGTCTTAGTAGCCTCTGTATGTTCAGAATTAAATTGGAGATTGATTGTGCTGATCAGATGCATTCATAGTTGGTACTACCTTTGTCCCTGGCCCAATCAGAGTCAGTGTTTCTGCTTCGTACCTTGTCTGATTGTTGACCATCTTCTGGTAGATGTATGCATCTAAATTCTGATTGAAAGCTGTATTGATAACAGCTCCATAGATGTAAGTGTATTGATTTACTGCCTTCCATACTTCAGCATATAATCCAAATGATCCAAAGGTACCATCTTAACTGTGATAGCTGACTGGGGATATGAAATATGTTATAGTGCTGGTAATTGTGGGTTACTGTACCCCCTGATTCTTTCCCCTGGACCATGATTCGATTACAGTGGTAATGATCCTGCGGGTGTATGCGATGTGGAATCAATCCAAAAGGATCCTTCGGGTCCTCCTGTTCATCTATGTGTCCCAGGTCATTTTTTCCTTTGTTGCTATAGGCATCTATTACAATCCCAAAACAAACATGACAGGTATGTCTGGAGCTAAACTATGTGCATGACTGCAATCTCACGGAAATGGCCTCCATCCCCTGCCACCCTTTCTCAAGTCATGGTTACCCAAATCATTGATTTCTCATTCTGTAGTGCCGCCTTGTCACTCAACAACACTCCATCCCAGCTTAAACTTTATATGGAGTTCCCGCGATGTGTTCTCGGTGGTACACTTTTGGTGCTCGCTGCCATCCAAACCTTGAAGCAGTCAGTTCAGATGTACAGAGCAACGAAGCAGTGGCAGCCCAATCGGTATATGCAACAACTCGTGAAAGATGGAATTCTTTATTTCCTTGTGTATGTCCCGTTTTTCTACACTCTCGTTCATCACCATCACTGTTTCCTATCCATTTTATTCTCAACTTGAAGTACTTGTCCAAAAACCAACCACTCAATTCTTTTCTTCTGAACTGCCAGGAACATGCTTGCCATCATTGCTTCTGTAGCCGCAGACTGGAATTCCACTTCGTCTCTTTTCCTGTGGTCGTCTTTTGACTTAACCATTTACCTCATTATTCCCCGGCTCATCATCAGCATGCGAGAGCTATATGACCATGATCTCCGTCGCCGCTGGCAGGGGCTTGACACCGGGTTCGGTGTGTTGTCGCAACCCACTGCCAGTTGGCAAAACGCGACCGTGTCTGCGGTTGCATTCGCGGATGTCATCTCGGGGCAGGATCAGATTGTGGAGGGGGGCGCGAACGACTCGGAGGCGATCCGACTCGAAACGTCAGGCGGTAACACGCGTCAAGTTTGAACGAGGACCTTGGGTAGAAACCGGGGATGAGCACTAACGCTGGCGCAATGCTTAATGCATTAATATAGAGTGGTGGTACTTCAAGCAGTGGCTCAGATTTCTAGTTTACCTATGCATATTTATCATCTTCGCGGTTCAATGTATTGTGTATATCCCAGCGCTGCACAGTGTAGGCATCATCTCCGAGTCGAAGGAGCTTCTCTGCACGTGCGATTTCGTTCTTGCTGAAACATTTTCAGGACCTACACAGGGCTTTTGTAAAGGTCAATACGTTGTTCATCCTCTTCCGGGGCTACAACAGCGTGTTTAATGTACGATACACTAGAATGCTCCTAGCAAGTTGATTTTTTCCTGCTGTCAGGAATTCTTCTTGCCCTCCGAATCGTTCGACTTGGTCTTTTTGAAAGCGAAGATCGCGATCCTTTCACCTAAGGTTTTGAAATCATGGATCTCACTGAGTATGTCAACCTACTGATGCCAATGCTGTGTTTTGCTGATATCGTGGTCACCAGTTTCAAGAGTGTTACGATTCCACTTCGCGACGATGGTCACGAGCGGTTGGCAAAACGTTGCGAATCCTGCAAGCCAATGGGTACGTTCCGCGTCGACAATGAGTTCTTGTTGCGTTATGATGGTAAGGCACCACGTCAGTCACCCAGTCCAAGGCTGCTCACCCAGTCATAGAATTTGGCATTTACGTGAACAAACATGGAGGACCAAGCCGTACCACGGGAACCATCGAGTGGGAGGGTACCGCGGAGCGCGTGGCTATGCACTGGTCGTATATCCTCCTCTTTGACTCACGATTTATCGAAGTGAGACACGTTTCGACCGGTCTTCTTGCCCAGATCATTCCTGGGAATGAGATTCGGTGCACCTGGGATGGCCGAGGCACGTCTGGTACGGCAGCCGCCGCAGGTGCAGAAGGGCTCCATCAGCAGATGGTTCTCGATCCTCGAATACACGCCGTCATGTCCGCACCTGAGCCGTTTGGTCAGACTAGACAACCTGGGCGACCGCGGGCGACTGCACAACATGTTTTCGAGCTCGTACCCACGGTTCCTCTTTACCCCCCGGGTTCGTTGGCGTCTCCATCACAGTCTGCGTATTTCCAGCAGTCTAGTCGCCTCCACATTCGCCGAGCATGATAGCTGCTAATTCATGGAGTTGAAGAGGACGAAACCTTGACGTTAGATGGGAACCCCCACTTTCCATTTTCCTTCCCATACCTCACTCGAAATCAATCTCTGTTTTTTTTTTTCCCTTGTCACCCCCTTTTCCGGATCCATCCCCCCTTCGTCATGCGAGAATTCCGAGTAGTAAACGTTTTCACCCTCGACCTCGATTGTTCACTGATTCTTTCCTTCTACGTGTCGTAGTTCCCTTTTAAGTATGGTATGACAGTATCTGTGGTATCCTCGTTATGCGAATGAACTCTCTCCCTCTGCCGGCGTTTAAGAAGGTCACTCAGCGAATCGGAGTATGAGAGTGGCTACATCTCGTTGAAATCTCGTTGATTTAGAGCCTCAGGCGCCGTAAGAATGTGTAGCTATGTTTAGCTATGTACTAAGCAGGGCGTGGCATGAGAAGTCGGAAAGCGCTCGATCGAGCGGTAACATCCGGCCAGAAAAGTTGGTCCCATGTGGGATGAATATGGAGAGAAAAATGGGAGTGAAGCATTCGTCACGGGTATCCGACGACCAGTGGTATATACCCTGGAGGTGTTAGTGAGGTGACATTGAACAGTACAGTATGACAATCACTGAGTGAAGAAATTTCCATGCTGTGCAGCGCCTAGGCCGCTGGTGGCAGTACTTTCTACAAGTTCTTGATGATCACCGTTCAGATCATCATTGGCAGAACTTAGGGGCAACCGTGGCACTCCTCGTCACGTCCACAGCCTCTACCCTTGTGTGCTAGGGTGGGAGACACTGCTGCCAGGGTTCTTGTCATCACCACGTTTTTGGTCACGGTGGCCGCATCACCACCATTGGCAAAGATACAGGTATCCAGGGCTAGTGCCAGAATTCTACAGTGAAATAATTCCTTGATCTTCGAGGTGAGTTCAGAAACATATTGACGGACAGGAGTAGGCAGCTAAGGTATTGTGGTGCTATTCGGCAGTACCTCGGGCTTAGTGCGGGCATAGAAGGAGTCCTGATGATGATGCATGAGGGGAGCCGGTGTTCAAATAGTGACGAAAGACGCCTCTGTGGCGTTTTTTATCTGTGGGAATGCCTTGAAGTGAACAAATGACACAGGAAATGCGGCGTCGACCTGAGACTGGTGGCAGGACATAGTCATGATCTGGTAATGAAACCACGAATCAACGTTTTGACTGAGAATGTCCTGTGCCAACTCCGTTACATTGGGCTGTATCGAGGATGATACGTGACTCGGTGTTCCTACTAATAGTCTCCCCAAGCCAGACACAAAACTTCGAGATCACAAAACAGTTGTTCTGATCATACGAAGCGGTGTTCTAAACGAGTCTTGCGGCAGACATTTAATAGACCGGACCGGGTGGAAGATATAATGGCCAGGGGAACCCAACACCAACTTGAAACCACTCCCAACTTCCCTCTCGTTAAACCGTCAGACACTGCTCTGTACTTGCAATGTCCTCCAACTTATGGTCTGCTTTGGAGCTTATCCAGATGAATAACTATCTATCCAGTACGTTCGCTCATCACGATACCTTTGGTCAATGATTAATCTTAGACTAATGCAGTTGGTATTGTCACTGCCGTCGTATATGATTATCGTGAGTGAGGTTTCAATGTGCATGCTGTCCTCGGTTTAGTTCTGAAGTGACCATTGCAATGCCACATTACAGTCCTCACCTTCGAGAGAGAGGTATGTTATTTCACTATCCACATCATATCTGTTTGTTGACAATATTCATGTTCAAAGATTGACTATGTTTGGGTGAGGAGGTAATGATTATCGAGCAGGTACCAGGCCCCTGACAGTCCCACAGTGTCGGCCCTGGACCTGGGTCTCTACAATCTTTGTTCTGGTGTGTATAAAGGTTCAGGGGAACTCCATCGCATGTGTTCCAAATTGACAGCTCTGTAGGTCCGCTATCTTGGTCTCTGTTCCACCATGTAGGTCTATGGTTGCTGTGATGCACACCAAACTACATAGCTAATGGTTAATCCCATGCTCAAGTCTGTTTGGCCTCAGTATGTTCAGAATTAATTTGGGGGTTAATTGTGCTGATCAGCTGCATTCACAGTTGGTTCTACCTTTGTCCCTGGCCCTGTCAGAGTCAGTATTTCTAAATTCTGCATCATACATTGTCTCATTGTTGACCATCTTCTGGTAGATGTATGCATCTAAATTCTGATTGAAAGCTGTATTGATAACAGCTCCATAGGTGTAAGTATATTATTGATTTACTGCCCTCCACACTTCAGTATGTAACCCGAATGCCCCGAAGGTACCATCTTAGTTGTGATGGCTGACTGGGGGTCTGAAATATGTTATATCGCTGGTAATTGTGAGTTTAATACTGTACCCCCCGATTCTTTCAATTCCCTGGACCATGATTCAATACCCAATTACAGTGGTAATGATCCTGCGGGTGTATGCAATATGGAACCGATCTAAAATGATCTTTTGGGTCCTCCTGTTCATCTATATGTCACATGCCATTTTTTCCTTCGTTGTCATGGGCATCTATTGCAATCCCAATACAAAAATGACAGGTATGTCTGGAGCTAAACTATGTGCATGACTGCAATCTTACGGAGATGGCTGCTATCCCCTGCCACCTTTCTCAAGTCATGGTTGTTCAAATCGTTGATTTCTCATTGTGCACTGCCTCGTTTAACAACACTCCACCCCAGCTTACACTGTATGTGGAAATCCCACGATGTGTTCTCGGTGGTACACTTTTGGTGCTCGCTGCCATCCAAACCTTGAAGCAGTCAGTTCAGATGTACAGAGCAACGAAGCAGTGGCAGCCCAATCGGTATATGCAACAACTCGTGAAAGATG
>JBBPQP010000353.1:0-28860 GCA_038092555.1 Boletus subgraveolens | reverse complement strand
ACTACGGGGATATGGACTACTTGACCCCATCGGACTCAGACTCGGAACTTGAGAACGTCGCCTCCACTGCAGCATCTGCTGTCCACCACTGGTCCATTAATGTGCCTACTATGAATACTATATCGAACTGGGCAGAACTATGGGACAACAACATTCGTGCGGATACTGCCACTGAACCCTCCCTACACGACGGTCCAGGGACACGGTCGAATTCCGATCTTGTGCGGACAATGATGACCAGGGTACGCGACATCCTCGAGAAGGGGGAGGGAACTCGTCAGCGCTTCCAGCTGCTATTCCTCCTTCCTACGATAGCATACAGTTCACCATACCCACAAGCCGCCTTCTTCTCGATGCTCATAGCATTTGCTGAGCGATCGCAATCTCATTCGGGCGATCCGCCAATTCATGTTGGCTGCAAGATTTTAGATGGATATCGTCCCACCGAGGAGGTCTTGTGGCATCATATTTGGAGGTCTCGCCTCTGGGAACGGCACCTGGATCTGAACTCGGAGGAGCATAGTGTCGATAGTGCCGTAGAAGACTTGCTCAAGGACTGGCCATCTGGTACCCCTCCGACGGTCTCGTTGGATCCTCGTTACTGAGATGTAGCAGGGTTAACAAGTAGCCTCCAACAGCTATTCTCCAGCTGTCACCGCAATTTCAAGCTCAAGGAAGACCTCACGCGTTTCCTCACAGAGCCTGGATTACCCACTCTTCCCCGCCCGGTCCCGTCACTGCGATACATTTTCAATGAGCGTACACCTTCGCGGATCACGCTCGATCTGCTGCTTTCAAACCGACTGGCGCCGGAACTACCGCCTTGTAGTGCGTTGCTGCGCGAGAGTTACAAGGCTCACAGGACACCATCAGATGATATTCCCACATTAGATCATTTATTCTCGTCTCTCCGAACCGATTCCTCGTTTCAGCAGGAATACCTCGCCCACCTTGACGCCAGCGCACAACGTGCTCGCGAGGAGTCCCGAATGACTCACAGAGTTGCGGGGAGGGATTGCATCGAGACACTTAAGAAGCACTACGCACGGTGTAGAACCAACTATATGGACGGTTTGGCCGCTGTCAAACAGAGTCTTGGTCCAACGGCTGATCCACATGAACAAGCACTCGATCGGTTTGGTCAATGGCCGCCGATCACGGCAGATGTTCTCTTGCGATATCTCGCATCTACCTCGCCAATCAACCTCCCTGGACAGTGGAAGAAATACTTGGTGTCGTTAGCCCTACTCCTTTTGGAACTTCAGCGTTCCCGGAGATTGCTCCGATTTGCCCTAGACGGTCTCGAAGAAGAGTTTGCGAAGGAATTAGAGAACGAGGGATGTGACGGGTGGAATCCTGAAGACTACCCGGATTGGCTGTTAATCCAGGTTCGTCTCCGCTATCTGGGAACCTGTTCTACTAACGTTGCTCCTGCCTTGCAACAGGTTGAAGGAAACTTTCTTATTCGTCGTGCTCAGGCAGAAGCTGCAATAGAGATGATGTCCCCACAATCCGGGGAAAATACTGTGATGCAAGTCAACATGGGCGAAGGGAAGTCATCTGTGATCATCCCCATTGCTGCTGCCGCCCTCGCTGATGGCAACAAGCTCGTCCGTATCATTGTCCCAAAAGCATTGACGGTCCAGATGTTCGAATTACTTGTTACTCGCCTTGGCGGCCTCGCTAACAGGCCAATATACCACCTTCCCTTCTCTCGTTCCCCCGAGTTCGACCACCAGCGTAACAGGGCTATTCAAATTGACGATCTACACAAGCTCATGTCTCAATGCATGGCTGAGCATGGAATTCTACTTGTCCAGCCCGAGCACGTGGTGTCACTTAAGTTGACGAGCGTGGAGGAACAGATTCGTCAAGGAAAACTTGCGGCCCGCCCGTTACCGAAGCTTCAGAAATTCATTTTCAAGCACATCCTGTCGCTCAAATCAGTGAGAGTGGATAATTGTTTCAGTAATTGCTAATTCAGCTGACTGTTGAACCCTAGCTACCAGAAGATAGCCTTGTGGGTAGCATGTTTCAATGGCTGAGCCAGTCGCCCAACCACTCGGGCAAAGAGGACACCACTCGTCCTGACAACCACGGCGAACACAGTGCGGGGGCTCACTGTACTTCGGACGGCGCTTTCAAGTGGCTGAGCCTTCAGAAATGGATGCATTCCCATGTTCGAGATATCCTGGATGAGAGTGACGAGATCCTTCATTCCCGGTTCCAACTGATATACACGATCGGTCACCAGCAACATATGGACGGATACCCTAATCGATGGACGATTACTCAGCAGATCCTCCGACTCGTGAAGAGGCACGCGTATTCCCTTTCCAGATATGCCTCTGAGTCCATAGAGTATGAATCTGGCCCACCCGGATCATTTCCACACGTCCGCATCGCGCGAGCCCCTGACATTGGTCGACGCCTAATATTGATGACTGTGGAAGACGTGATGGCTGGACAGCTTCCCGGTTTTAATTTTCAAAACATCTGCCAGGAATTACACCATGCGATTCGGAGTTTCATATCTGACGAAGTCGTCCTTTCCGGAACAACCAAGATTGTGGAGGAGTACGCTGAGCGATCTTCCCAGAGTAACCTTTGGAAGGGACTATTACTACTCCGTGGTCTCCTGGCCTCCAAAATCCTGTTGTTTGCTCTTGCGGAGCGGAGATGGTGTGTTGACTATGGCCTTGTCTCGCAACCGCGACGCAGCGAATACTCCCACTGTTACCCTGGTGAACCAGCCACCACAATGCTTGCCGTCCCGTATCGAGCCAAAGACGTGCCCGCACCCAACGCTCGGTTCGGCCATCCAGATATAACCATCATGCTCACATGCCTATCTTACTACTATGCCGGTCTCACCGAGGAGCAGTTGAGGGATTCTTTCGAAATTCTGCTAGATCAGGATAACCCATCCACAGAATACGCACTTTGGATCAAAGAGTATGATTGCGAGTTGGTGCCCGACTCGCTTCGGAAACTCGGCGAGATTAGCCTCAAAGCATCGGAGCAATGGGACGAAGTCATATACCCGCTTTTCGCTTGGAATCAAGCAACCATAGATTTCTACCTCTCGCGAGTGGTGTTCCCGAAGGAAGCGAAAGAATTTCCTTCAAAGCTCTCCGCGTCCAGCTGGGACTTGGCAGAGAAACGAGAAAGGGTTACCACTGGTGAGTGAACCTTTTAACAGTTCATTCTTTGTCTTTCGATCTGATCACTGACTTGACCGTCAGGCTTTTCGGGCACGAACGATGGCCGATGGCTGTTGCCGATGTCTATTGCCCAGCGTGACCTCGACCACCATAAGGGGACTAACGCTAGGGTTCTTGCATATCTTCTTCAGCCTGAAAATGACTCTTACATGGCGACTCACGAGAGTGGCGAACGATGGGCCACGCTTAGATTCCTCCAAATGGTAGTCGAGCAACAACCCGCAATTCGTGTTCTTCTGGATGTTGGTGCACAGATACTCGATTGTTCCGGTTACGAAGTGGCCAAAGCATGGCTCACCATCACACACGATGCTGCTGGTGCCATCTATTTCAACGAGAATGATGAATTGATGATACTCACGAGAAACGGCATCACTCAACCAATGCGATCATCACCACTTTCTCAGCAGTTAGACCGTTGCGTTGTCTATCTGGATCATGCCCACACAAGAGGTACCGACATCAAACTCCCCATCGGGTCCCGAGCAGCTGTCATATTGGGTCCCAAGGTCACAAAAGATCATCTGGTGCAAGGTTGGTTTCTTCACCATCATTTGATCGCTCAATCTCATGAATTGTGATTCTCAGGCTGCATGCGGATGCGGAAGCTGGGTCATGGTCACTCGGTCATGTTTTTTGCGCCACCTGGGGTTGATCGGAGCATCCGTGCGATGGCTGGCAAAAAAGACCCGAACGTTCGAGTCAACAATGTCGACATCATATGCTGGGCAATACATGAGACCTGGACCGATATTCAGCAGCGGGCTCCTTACTGGGCACGGCAGGGCATGAGTCACAAATCGAGATGCGGCGCTTGGTCCCGTTTCTGCGATGACGAGCTCGGGCCAGATGAGCTATCGGATGCATGGCTCCAACCAGAGCTCAAATCGCTCGCCGATCTCTATGCACCTTGTGAAACTGAAGATCCCTCGGGTACGTTGTCGGCGCTGGATCCCGGGATTCGCCAGCGCTGTAAAGATCTCGGTGTTCTATCACTTCCGAGTGCACAGGTGGAAGAGGAACGGGAACGGGAGGTGAACCGCGAGCAGGAGCGTGAACGAGAGGTGGAGCTGCCTCCCAATGCAGAACCGGCGGAGCATTCCCTGCACCCAGACATCGTCAAATTTGTGAACACAGGCGAGATCCCTTCATTACATGCGAACAGTGCTTTTCATCCCGTCTTCACGACACTGGAAAGGAGCTCTGCAGCTACTCGCGATGCAGACGTCTGGAGTCCACTTATCTTGGCTACGGCGGATTTCTGCAAGACGATCAAACCTGCGTCCACTCAAGGAACCTTGGATCAATATCTTCGACCTGTCCAGTGGATTCTCTCTCGTAAAAACCTGAAGGACCGCGATCAACTACTTCTTTTGTTGAGCCCATTCGAGGCCGACAGGTTGATACCAGACATCAGGGCAAGCAGATACGTCCACCTTCATGTATACGCACCACGCGCATCCCAGCGAATGAAACCATCTGATGATCTCAAACTCCATTCTATCCCTCCCCTGCCTTCCGATTGGACTCCACCATGGGCTCCGATCGACCAGCTGAACGTGTTCGCTGGGCAGCTCTATCTCGGAGACTACCAATCGTACCTCCGGCTTTGTCGTTTCCTCGGCGTGCCTACCACAGATTCACCGGATGACTCGGACGCAGCACTCCGGTGGAATTTGTTCCATATCCCTGGTAGTTTTGAAGAGAACGAAATCAGGTTTTTAGGATCGCCGCTCCCTTGCGTATCGACGCTACTCGCCATTCGGAACAGAGGGCGACCCATCACACAGACGGACATGGGCAAAATTCTTCAAGGGCAACTACTGACAGAGAAAGACTTTGAGCAGCCAACTTCGGTTGTGTCTACCAGCCCGGGCCACAACCCACCTCCATCTATAATACTGTCTACGTCTTGATTGATGATAAATTGCTCATCGATAGTGAATTTTCTGATAGCTGGATGGTAGTGGATGTTGCCGGAGGAGTCAGGAGTCAGTACTCATCATCTAATTTGCAGCCTTTCTTGCGTCCGTTTACTTCTTTACGTTTACCCCCATGCTCTCGGACTCTATACGTCGTACTCCGACAACTTTCCTTTCTACTTTGTACTTTACATTGTAAATTCCTACGGATCGATAAGTCGTTATTTTCCGTGCCGCACTTCATCGGAGGACAACATCCAATGCGGTTAAATATTCGTGTTCTAGACATGTCACTGAAATACAACTACAATGCGAAAACGTCAGATGGTCAGGTACTAGTTCCTGGACCCGAAAGGTCCAGGTCTCACTTTCTTAATTGTCTGTCATCAAAACACTACCTTAATAAGAAATGCCAAAAAATTGCAGTACTGACTAACATGGCAATTGTTTTTATGCCCCTAGGCAATCCACCTCCTCTCCGTCTCTTCTCAACCCCCATCTCTTTCAATTGACTGTAAGTGTGTACATGACTGGTTTTTGGGTATGTGGGTCCTAACATTAAAAAAACATAAGGTATAGATTCATTTCTGTAGATCATTGTCTCCTACCTCACTGCTTGCAGGTTCAGGTTTGCCTGGAGGGCCATGGAATATTTAAGCCTGGTGAATCTAGTCCTTTGCAGGAAAAGGAATCTTTACCAAATTAGGTAATTCGCAGTGTTCACTGGCAGGGTAGGATTTTCCCATCCACAGCAACAGTGCCAGTGTCCAATGTCCAATGTTGTTCGGATCCACCACCTCACAAGTTATCACTCATCTTTTAGTTCTCTTGACTGCTCCTGTAATGAAGGCTGCTTTCAAGAAACAACTTAGATGCCTCCGATCCCACATTGCCAGTGCAAATTCATCTCCAGCACATCTGAAAAGCTGTCAAGTAATGTTACTGCTTGATGACTCTACCACAGGTTATTCAAGAGCTGTGATTGGAGGACACCTAGCAAAAAAGGATATTCAGGGTCTCCACTCTGACCTATTCCAGAATGGGTATCCCAAACTGCTCAAAAATGTGGCGTTTTCATGTTTTCAGTTTGCAGATGCACCTGCCCAGCAATCTGATGTATCCAGGATGCAATCCAATGTAGTCGTAAGGTGCTTGAACATTCTCGTGATGCAGGGCCATTGACACTGGTGCTCTCGCTCTTGAGACCCAGCCAATAGATTCGGATGTGCCCGAGGTCACAGGGTCCATCTCTCCCAAACCATGCCTCAACAACTCAAGTGTTGCCAACATGCAGACAAAAGCTCCAAATGTTGCCAACTTCATGCAGCATGTTGACCCGGACCTCATGAAGAAATTTGGACGATTTAGAATTCTCGTCATCAGCAGGGTGAATGCCAGTAAAATGACCATTCTTCAGAGGATCTGCAACTCAACGGAAGGTCCAGAGATCTTTAATGATCAAGGGGAAAAGGTATGGTTGAACAAGCTGGGATATGCTGGGTGCTAATGCCATTGACATATGATCAGGTTGATTTTGTGATCGAGGGATCCAGGAAGGTGAGTGTCACAGCTGCTGTGAATGTCATTAATTACCTTTGCAAGCCATCTTGCCTTTCACAGCATGGATTCCATGACATCAATTATGAGATGGTTTTCAAAAGCAACAAGAGATTTGTTTTCCACAACTCTCCTGGTTTTGAAGCTGGCTGTGAGGATGAATTTGAGAAGATGAAGAACTTCATCACAGACTGTGCCAGTACAACATTCCTCAAGAAGCAGATCCATGCCATATGGTGAGTGGGTATATCATTTTTTTTGATAACTACTATTCTAATATGAGCAGGTATTGCATCCCAATGGATCAATTTCATCATGCTATCACTGTTGCAGAGGAAAGGTTTTTTTGGTGAATGTGACACTGGGCATGGTAATGAATTCCTGTTGACAATGTGTTCTGAGCTGATTGGTTTGGTTGCTAATGCCAGTTGTGGTGCTATTTACCAAATGTAATGCTCTCATAGCCCAGGTATTCCATCCTAAAGACCTACTACTGCCTCTAGAAGATCAACTTGTGAGGCAAAGTAAGTGTGCTGAAGAGGTTTTTGCCAAGAGAAATATATGAGGAGATCTGTGCAAGATGAAATTTCCTCCACAAGCATTTGCAAAACTGGAAAGTTTGTATATATGTATGTATATGCTTTCATCTCTCTTCCATTCTAACAATTACATTACCAGAGATGGATACATCCAACACAGGATGTCACATATTGTTGGAACAGACTGCAGCTGCACTGAATGATTCATCATTGCAGATGTTGTTAATTACAGCACAAGTAAAGAATATTATACTATGCATTGAGTATGCAGTAAGGTGGTAAGTGAAACAAATTTTGAATATACAAGGTGTATATATTGATGTAATGAAGTGCCTTGATACCTTATACTGAATTCCAACCTGATGAAGGGCAAAATGCCAATCTGGATGAGGCATTGGCAAGTTGGTTTCCACACACACAGGTAAGATTTTGAGTCAATAAAATATCAAGATAAGAAATGATTATATTCTTGAATGATATTGATGGATGATTAGGTGATTATCATCACATGAAGTTATAAATGAGCTAACTGGTTTATTGTTTGATGCTGTCCATGAAGAGTGTATGTGATATATTATGCATTGAAGTCATGAATACTCACATGCTTTATTAAATTAATAGGATGTAAGTGGTGTATTGGATTAAAAAATATTTATTATAACCTATTCTGTTGCTTGTGCATTAATAGCAGGTGAGCACTCTGATAGAGACCTGAAAAAAAGTGATGCTGATGAATTTATGTATATTTTTGTTTTGAATTCAAAGGGAGTGAGTCATACAGTGACACATGCAAGTCAGCATCTTGTTGATGTATTTGTTTGATGCCACTGCTGTTTTTTTGCTATCAGGCAGTAAGTGATCTAAAATTTGGTGAGAGCAAATGTGGCTAAGGGATTGATATTTTTATCACATAACATGGTAGGGAGTAAGTGGTCTGATTACATCTGAAAGATACAAAACCAAGGATTACATGTCAATTCTTGCAATCATTATTGGATATAAAGAAAGTAAGTATGAGATAGATGAAAAAGTGTGGTTTTATTGACAAGATTGGATTCATCTTGACAACTGTTGTTTGAACAATAGACTGTAGGTGATCAATTGTGCATTTTAAAGCTAGGGATTAACCATGGGCCTGTGGGTTGTGTCCATTGATAGTTTGTAAGTGTTCTGTGTTAATTCAAATCAGAACACTGTTAATGTTTCCTGCTCTTCCACTAATAGCTTGTAAGTATTCTGTGTCAATTGATAAATCAGAGCATTGTTAATGATGCTGCCTCCTGTTGCTCTTCCACTGATAGTATGTAAGTGGTCTGATGTGGATTTAAGATGAGAATGCTGCTTATTGGCATGCCTCCTCCTGCTCTTCCATTGATAGGAGGTAAGTGGTCTGATATTAATTGAAATGAGAATCCTGCTCATCAACACGTCTTCTGCTTTTCCATTGATAGTGGGTAGGTGACCTATTCTGGATTTGAAATAAAAATGCTGCTCATTAGCATCCCTTCTCCTGCTCCTCACTGATAGGGAGTAAGTGATCTGATGTGAATTTGAAATGAGAATGCTGCTCATTAGCATCATTCCTTCTATTTTCTCTTTGATAGGGTGTAAGTGCTCTAATGTGGATTTGAAGTGAGAATATTGCTAATCAGCATGCCTCCTTCTGCTGTCCAATTGATAGTATGTAGGTGGTGTCATGTAAATGTGACATAAGAATGCTGCTAATCAATGTACCCTTCCCTCCCCTCTTATGGATAGTCTGTAAGTAGTCTAATGTGGATCTCAGATATAGAGTGCTGCTAATCAGCATATCTCCTCCTGCTCTCCCATTGATAGAAAGTGAGTGGTCTAATGTGGGTATGAAATAAGAATACTGTTGATAAGCATACTTGCTCCTGCTCTCCCATTGGTAGGGAGTAAGTGGCCTGATGTGGATTTGAAATGAGAGTATTCCTCATCAGCCTCCTCTTGCTCTCTCTGTGATAGATTATATGTGGTTGGACATGCATATTAAAGGAAACACTGCTAATCAGCATACCTTCTCTTGCTCTCCCATTGATAGACTGTAAGTGACCAACTGTGGATTTGAAATGAGAATGCTACTGATCAGCACACCTTCTTTGGCTCTTTTATAGTATGTAAGTGGTCTGATGTGGATTTGAAATGAGAATGCTGCTAATCAGCATGTCTCATATTCTCCTACTATTAGTATGTAAGTGGTATTATGTAGATTTGAAATGAGAATGGTGCTGATCAGCATGCCTCCTACTACTCCTTCATTGATAGTGAGTAAGTGATCTGATATGGAGTTGAAATAAGAATGTGGCTGATTAGCATACCTCCTCCTACTACCCCATTGATAGGTTGTATGTGTTATGACCGGTGTAACAATGGTACACATTTGTGAATGTGTCGTCTCATTCCTACTCTAGGGCAACTCCAAAGGAGTTAAGAGTGAATGGCTAGACCAAAGTCTACAGTACTGGGACTGGCCCAGAGTTGGTAGTGAGGAGGACGAAGCAGCAGTGAGGTGAGGCACAAGGGAGGGGATCTTGAGGAATGAGTTGACAACACGAATAAGTGTATATCAAGGTTAAGGGGAGAGATAGGTACAGGTAGTGCTCCAATATATATAGTAAGTACTTTAGGGCAGGTATTGGAGCTCTAAAGATAAATAAGGGAGAAGACATGTCACATTGCATAGCATGTGAGATAAACAGGGTGGGAGAAAGGGGAAATGCATAGCTTGTGAGAGAGGGTTATGTAGGAGGGCAGTGTCTATGTGAATCAGAGAGACATAAGTAAAAGTCAGAGGAAAAGAAAACGGAGAGTCCTGGAGGCAGTGAAGGAGGGAGTACCCGGAGGCAATGAGGCATAGCCTTATCCCTTGAATAGCAACTTGTCTACAAGTCAGCCCAGGTGGAGGTGGGAATTTGGTAGTCTCTGAGATTGTGGAAGATCTTGGCAAAGAGGGAAGAACTGGGATGGTCAAGGTGAGATGGGGAGGTAACTGACAAAGGGATTGGAGTTAGGAGACAAGGAGGAGGAGGTGAAGGAGAAAATGAGTAAGGGGTCTCCTCAACTGTAACAGTATGTGGCCCAATGTGGATTTGAAGTGGGAATACTGCTCATTAGAATCCTGCCTCTTGCTCTTCTATTGGTAGGCTGTAAGTGGTCTGGCACAAATTGGAATTGAGAATGCTACTAATCATGATGCATTTTCTTGCTCTTCTAATAATAGTTTGTCAGTGGTCTAATGTGGATTTAATGAAAAATATTGCTAATCAGTATGCCTCCTCCTGCTCTCCCATTGACAGGAAGTAAGTGATCTGATGTGAATTTGAAATAAAATGCCACTGATCAGAGTGCCTTCACCTGCTCTTCCATTGATAGCAAGTGAGTGGTCTGATATAAATTTGAACTAAGAATGCTGCTGAACAACATGCCTCCTCTTGCTCTTTCATTGATAGCAAGTGAGTGGTCATGATGTGGATTTGAAGCAAGAATATTGATGATCAACATACCTCCCCCTATCCCTTATTGATAGGAAGTAAGTGGTCTGATATGGATTTGAAGTGGGAATGCTGCTAATTGGCATGTCTTCATTTGTTCTCCTGTTTATAGCAAGTAAGTGATCTGATGTTAATAAGAATGCTGTTGATTAGTATGCCTCCTTTTATTGTTCTATTGATAGCAAGTAAGTGGTCTGATGTGAATTTAAAATAAGAATGCCATTGATTAGCATGCCTCCTCTTGCTCTCCCATTGACAGCAAGTAAGTGGTTTGATGTGGATTTGAAATAATAGAATCACTCATATCTTTTCCTACTCTTTCATTGATAGGATGTCAGTGGCCTGATGTGAATTTGAAATGAGAATGCTGCTAACCAACTTGCCTCCTCTTACCTTTTCATTAATAGCAAGTAAGTGGTCTGGTGTCAATATGAGATAAAAATACTGTTGAGCAGCATACCTCCTCCTGCTCTTCCATTGATAGCAAGTAAGTGGTCTGATATGGATTTGAAATGAGGGTGTTACTAATGATTTCTTTGTATCTTTTTTGCTTTCATGGCTGTTCCACCAATAGTTTGTAAGTGCTTCTATATGTATAAGAAAATATTGGTTATTGATCAACTCATATCTATTTCTTCTGCTGTTTTCCTATTGATAGGAAGTAAGTGATTCAACTAGTATGAATGTGATTTGTTGGTTAACATCAACTTTTATTTTCACAGGAGGTAATGATATGATGTGGACTAACAAATTGTATTAATAATATACACATGCATTTTCCTAATGCTCTGTACCAAACAGAATGTAAGTAACTGTTTTACAATATACTGTACATCCACACTTTTCTAATTAAACTTGTCCTTTCATTATCAAATCTAGTATAATGCTGTTGTTCCTTAATCTGATATATGTAGCTTGTAAGTGTTATCCTGCTACTTTTAAAAATTGTACCACTGTGAACTGATATGTCTATAGGATGTAAGTTTATTTTATAATGCAATACTTTTATGTTATTTACATTTATGTTTTGTTGATATTCAGCAGGTAAGGTATCTGATAATAATCTAAATAATATAAATTGTAATTTGAATAGACAGTTAGTTTTTACCCTCAAGCTCTATATATTACAATTAATATCATTCAAATTGTCACCAACCCACAATTCCATCCAGTAAATATTTTATCATCTAATCAAACTATGTACATATTTGCTAAAATAATATCATGTCTTCCAGGACTCTCTTCATACAAGAGAGGCAATATTCATGGTATGTGTAATCTCAGAAATATATTTATCATACCAATTCCCCATATATTTTAGACAAAAAAACCAGCCAAAACAAAGAAAAAGATCCTTCAAAATGGCATTGGTAAGTTAACTAATTGAATTTTGATAGCTTCTATAAATATCTTCCCTAATAGACCTTTTGCTACTGCTTCAATACTCCTTTACTCTGGTCCAAAACAAATCTGAAGATCCCTTTTCCTTGGCATACAAAGATATGAAGCATCTGGAATTTCTACTCAGGTATCCAAGAAACTGGATAAGCTCTTTGTCAAATATTCTGCTGCAAATAACAGGGAGGAAAAAACAAGACTTATCATGGATGTAATCTTGCATCATCCTTTGTGTAGGTAGTGGAGTGGCATAGCTTTTTACATACTAACTTGATTTTATAGCAAGTGGCATTGGATGTTAGGATTTGAAGAAAGTGCTGGAGTATTAAGTGACATTGTATACATATGAGGATTTGGAGAGAGCATCCTGATTGAAAAGGGCTCATTTGTTTGACCACCTTGGTGAATGTGGATGGTTATCCAATCAGCTGTGAATCTGCATGATAAACATCTAAATAATATCATGTTTATTCTGAATGACTAAGGGGACAAGTTGTTACACCATTGAGTTCTAGGAGCACCACTGATATGCCTCTATTCATTTTATGTTCTTTCATTTTATTATTAAACATAACACTTTCATCAGAATAGGCATGGTATTATTGATATGCTCATTGCATAGATTCACAGCTGAGCCCTCTTTAATCTGAATACATTTTCCAAACCTTACAACCAATGCCACTCAATACTTCAATATTTTTTTCAAATTCTAATGACCAATGCCACTTGCTATGAGATCAAGTTAGCACATGAAAAACTATACCACTTCACTATCCACACAAAGAATGGTGCAAGATTACATCCATGACAAGTTTCATTTTCTCTCCCTGGCTGTTAGTAGCAGAATATTTGACAAAGAGCTTATCCACTGGGTGTCTTGGATACCTGAACAGACATCCCAGATTCTTGATGCCTTTGTACTTCCAAAGAAATTTAGGGGTCTTCAGATTTGTCTTGAATCAAAGTAAAGGAATATTGAAAAAGTAGTAAAAGAGCTATTAAGTAATGTATGTATAAAATTTATCAAATCCAAAATTGGTTAACTTACCAATGCCATTTCTGAGTATCTGTTTCCTTTTGTTGGTTGGCTTTTAGTCTAAAATATATAGGGAATTGGAATTGGTATGATAAACTTATTTCCAAAAGTAAACATGCCATAGATACAGTATTGCCTCTCTTGTTTGAAGAGAGCCCTAAGAGACATGAGACTATTATAGTAAATGCATAGTATAATTAGATGATAAAAGATTTATTGGATGGGACTGAGGGTTGCTGACAATCTAGATGATATGAGTTGTCATATATAGAGCCTCAAGATAAAAACTGACTGTTTATTCAAATTAAAAATAAGAATATTTCAACTATCACACAAATATCTTATAAATGTTAAAAAGTATAAATATAAGTGACAGAAAGCTATTACATATATCACAAAATATAATTTACATCATACAAGCATATCAATTGATGTCTGCACAATGCTTAGAAGTAGCAAGATAATATGTATGTAAGTTAGAGCTCTACTCTAATGTCTCTCTCTTCTTAACCTTGATCTACACAACAAGTATACACCTTATGATATATGCTACTGGTGTAATCATCTGTTCCCTGCAATCCCCTCTTGCTTGTCCTCTATCTATGTCCTCTCCTCCTCCCTCCCCTCAGAGCCATCCTCTGCAGCAGAACTAGCCAGTGCTAGTCAATGACAACCTTGAGTCATCAGTCACCATCCAGGCCATCTCCTCTTGTCACCATCTAAGGCCATCTCCTTGTGTTGTCACCTAGGCCCTCTCTTTTTGTCATCTTTGGACCATCTCCTTTAACACCAAAGCTTATATTGCCAGGGGAAAGTACACTTCATGTATCATTGTCACAATCACCAGTAATGATTGTAACAAATACTATGTTGAAAATCCTGAAGAGATACATTTGACTTCAACTGATGGTTCACACCACAAATACATCTGGCTTGTTAGATGGTGCTAGCTAGACCCTTGAAGGGTTGCCTTGCAAACCCACAATTGTTGTTGAATGGTGACATATGCTATTGCTACTGCTAGGGTCATGAAGCCTGGTCATGTTCAGGAAAAATCAGTTGCTACTTGACATGCTGTGACATAGTAGTAACCATGGCATATGTATAGGCTATGCTGCTACAGACCTACAGGCTATAGTGCAGCCAGACAGGCAATACTACCATAGTATGCTATAGTGGAAACTAGCCTGTAATTGTAACTGGTTTTTGTGACATTTTGCATGTTGTTTAACTTTCTCCATGTTTTTATGATGTTTGAACCAGTTTGAGACTGGTTTGTTAGTTTTATGTAGTTTCAAACTGAAACTGAACTGTGTGAAACCAGGACTAGTTTGTGGATGAGTTTAGTTTGCTTATGTAAACCAAACTAAGTAAAAACCAATGGAAACTGGAAGTGATTTGTAGTTAACTGGACTTTGGCAGCACTAGGTGATACATACCTTCACATCAATTTCCAAATGCATGGTCAACTAGCTGGAAAGAAGGATGAGACTGTATGCACTCCATTCTTTCATATGTTGTATATGCTAACATGGCATTCAATCCTTAGCCCTTCAAGGATTCTGATGCAACTTTCATCCACTCTATCACATATTGTTGAATAGCCACCACTTTGACCAAATCTCAAAACAGATTATTGATCTGAAGAAAGAGGTCAACAAGCAAGAACAGCAAAAGAAAGGGATGGTGGATGTCATGTCCTGGTAGAGCTCAAAGGCAGGAGACCTTACAAACTTCCTGAAGTGTTCATGTACATAACTTGCTCTCAACAGAAAATAATTACTGGATGGGGTCAAAATTCATCAAAACAGTTTGTGATACCAATCATCTATGGGCTCACAGAAGATTGGTAGGTTGACAGTGGACAAAATATATATGGATTGGCTGATCATGTTTGGGCAGACATATTATTTGGCAACATCAAGCATTTGTTCTTCCAGCTGTGTGACAAGGAGCTGCTTGTTCATGTTCATATTCATATTCATATTAGGGCACCCATTATGATTAGAAAATCTTGTCTACCTCTCATTCTCACCAAGCATGATCTAGGATATCCAATGCTTCTGGTTACAGTGACAAGGATCAGATCAAGATAGAATAGGAACAGAAATGAAGGCAGATGCTTAACAAGGAGTTTAAGCTCTTTTTGGAGCAAATAACAGAGGCTGTTTCAACTTCAGTACACTATACTGACTTGTTATTTACCAGATCCTAACTGTTATGACCAAGTAACAATGGGACATATCTGCATGTTAACACTCTTGTCAATGGCAACTTGGATGAGTTACAACAAGGTACAATAACTAGGCAAAGCTAGTCCTGCTGCAAGGGCTGGCCTTGAGGAGAGTATAGAGGTGAGGGCAAAGTAATGAACAAGAGAGGGGTCAGTCTCAGGAAACTGGTTGATGACACAGAATTGTGTATATCAAGATTAAGAAGAAAGAGAGGTATAGGCAGAGTGTAAATATATATAGTACAGAGGTCCAGGGCAGATAGCAGAGCCTGAATGATAAATAAGGTAAGTGATACATTGCATTGCATATTGTGGAATAAAGGAGAATCCATTACACATAAGAAGCATGTGACAATGAAGGCAATGTCTATCAGGTAAAGTAGGAATGAAAGGAATAAGAAAGGATCAGACCAGGTGAGGTGATGTTGGTGCAGCCACATGATTGAATAGGGCAGTATCCATGAGGTCAGCACAGGCACTGCCTGGAACGTTGAGGTGGTGGAAATCTGTGAAGATCTCAGACCATAGGTCTCAACCAAGGTGGTCAAGGGAGAAAGAAGGTGACACAGGAGGAAAAGGGTGGGAGAGTCCCTAGAAACTGTAACACTAACTGGACTGTAAAAAAAGCAGAGAAACTGTTGGAGTTGACATTCCTTTCCAAGAGTTGACATTTGAGGGTGTGTGTTACCAAACCAATGCTTAATTACAACCTACTACTGAATTTCTCATCCACCTCATCAGCCCTCCTTTCCTTGTTGGTGTATACTGATCTCTACCAGTGACATATCTAGCTGCCAATATTCCATTGAGAAGAGAGTGAACAAGAAGACAGGATTTGATACAGTCATAAATGCACACTACAAAACTGGATGGAATAAAGCTTGAACATTGAATGCTAAGTAATCTAACTATAGATGTTGTGATTTTGACAGGGCTGGATTCAAATAATTGTTTGCATGGCACTTTCATCAGAATAAGTGTGATATCATTGATATGCTTGTTGCACAAGTTCACAGTTTAATCAAAATACTTTCTTCGATCCTCACCACCAATGCCATTCAGTACTCCAACACTTCCTTCAGGTCCTAATGGCCAATGCCACTTGCTACAAGATGAAGTTAGTATGTGAAAAGCCATGTCACTTTACTACCTACACATATGGTGGTGCAAGATTATGTCCATGACAAGTTTTGTTTTTTCCTCCACATCATTTGCAGCAGAATACTTGACAAAGAACTTGTCCAGAGTTTTGGATACTTGAATAGATATTTCAGATGCTTTATACCTTTGTACTGCCAAGGAAAAGGGGTCTTCAGCTTTGTTTTGGACCAGAGTAAAGGAATATTGAAGCAGAAGCAAAAGATCTATTAGGGAGGGTATTTATAAAGTTATCAACATTCAAAATTAATTAACTTACCAATGCCATTTTGAAGAATCTTTTTCTTTTTGTTGGTTGGCTTTTTAGTCTAAAATACACAGGGAATTGGTATGATAAACATATTTCCATAAATAGACATGCCATGGACATTGCCCCTCTTGTTTGAAGAGAGCTCTGAAATATATGAGATTATTTTAGCAAATGCATGGCACAATCAAATGATAGAAGATTTACTGGGTGGAACTCAGTATTGGTGACAATCTGGATGGTATTAGTTGTGATATATAGAGCTTGAGGATAAAAACTTACTGTCTATTCAAATTAAAATAAGAATATTTAAATTATCATACAACTATCTTACCTTCTAAATGCCAAAAAAGCACAAATGTAAATAACAAAAAGATATTTCATCACAAGGTATAACTTACATCCTATAAATATATCAATTAATGTCTGCACAATATTTAGAAGCAGCAAGATAATCCTTACCAGCTAGTGTAATTGAAGAAATAATAGAATTATTGCATACCCAAAAATAAAATAACAAGTCTAATAAGCAGAGTGCAGATGTTCATTGTAACTTAGGTCACTTACATTCTGTTTTGTAAAAGCATGGAAAAAGGCATGTGAATATTAGTGGTCCAGATTGTTGATGTATATTATATATTACCTTCTGTGAAAATGAAAGTTAATGTTAACCAATTAGTAATAGACAACATTATTCACTGTTATCTGAGATTAAAGTACTTACTTGCTATCAATGGGAAAGTGATAGAAACAATGGATATGAATCAATGGTAACTAATATTGTCTTCTGCATATATAGAAGCACATACAAACTATTAGTGAAACAGTTATGAAAACAAAGAATATAAAGAAATCATCAGCATTATTATTATTTCAAATCTCTATTGAACAACTTACTTGCTGTCAATGGAAGAGCAGAAGAAGGTATACTATTCAGCATCATTCTCATTTCAAATCCACATTAGACCACTTACTTGCTATCAATTGGAGAGCAGGAGGGATACTAATCAGCAGCATTCTCATCTCAAATCCATATTAGATCACTTACATCCTATCAACATGGGAGCAGAAGGGGGCATGCTGATTAGTAGCATTTTCACTTCAAATCCACATCAGACAACTTACTTCCTATCAATGGAAGAGCAAAGAAGGCATGCTGATTAGCAGTATCCTCATTTTAAATCTATATCACACAACTTACTTTCTATCATCAGAAGAGCAGGAGGATATATACTAATCAATAACATGCTCATCTCAAATCCATGTTAGACCACTTACTTTCTATCAATGGAGGAGCAGGAGGCATGCAAATTAGCAGCATTCTCATCTCAAATCCACATTAGATCACTTGCTTGCTATTAATGGGAGAGTAGGAGAAAGCATTCTCATTAGCAGCATTCTCATCTCAAATCCACATTAGACCACCCACAAACTATCAACACAGAAGCAGAAGGATATATGCTAATCAGCAGCATTCTCATTTAAATCATACCTAACAACTTACAACCTATAAATGGAAGATTAGAAGGAGATATATTCCAAATCCACCTAGACTACTTACAGACTATCAATGGAAGAGTGGAAGGAGGCATGCTAATCAGCAGCAGCCTCATCTCAAATGCATATTAGATGACTTACTCCCTAGTCATGGAAAAGCAGAAGACATGCTAATCAACAGCACTCTCATCTCAAATGTACACCAAATAACTTACTTCCTGTTAATGGGAGGGCAGGAGGAAACATTTTGATTAGCATATTCTCATTTCAAATCCACATCAAACCACTTACATTCTATCAACAGTGACAGGAGCCAGAGAACATGTGCTAATTAGCAGCATTCTCATTTCAAATCATATCTGAAAACATACCACCTATAAATAGGAAAGCAAGAGGAGGCATGCTGATCAGCAGCATTCTTACTTCAAATCTCCATCAGACAACTTACTTCCTATCATTCAAAGAGCAGGAGAGTGTATGATGATTAGCACATTCTCATCTCAAATCCACATTATGTAGACCACTTACTTGCTATTAATGAGAGAATGGAAAAAGACATGCTTATCAGCAATATTCTCATTCCAAATCCACATCACACCACTTACAATCTATCAATGGAAGAGCAGAAAGTAAGGTGATCAGCAGTATGCTCATTTCAAATCCACATCAGATCCCTTACAAGCTATCAATTGGAGAGTAAAAGAAGACATGCTAATTAGCAGCATTCTCATCAAATCCATATTAGACCACTTACAAACTATCAATGAAGGAGGAGGCATGTTGATCAGCAACATTCTTATCTCAAATCCATACCAATCACTTACATGCTATGAGTGGGTAAATAGGAGGCATGCTGGTTAGCAGCATTCTACCATTACATTCATATCAACCACTTACTCCCTATCCAATGAAAGGGCAGGAAGATGCATGCAAATCAGTGACATTCTCATTTCAGATCCACATCAGACCACTTACTCGCTATTATTGGAAGCATAGGAGAAGGAATCCTAATCAGCAGCATTCTTGTCTCAAATCCACTCAAAATAACTTACTGCCTATCAATGTAAGGATAGAAGGAGGCATGCTGATTAGCAGTATTCTCATCCCAAATCCACAGCAATCACTTACATGCTATCAATGGGTGAATAGGGAGATATTTACTAATCAATAGCATTCTCATTCCAAAATCAGACCACTTACTCGCTATCATTGGAAGACCAGGAAGAGGCATGCTGATCAGCAGCATTCTCATCTAAATCCACTCCAAATGACTTACTCCCTGTCAATGTGAGAGCCCAAGGGGGATACTGATCAGAAGTGTTCTCATCTCAAATCCAAATCAGACCACTTACTTGCTATCAATGGAAGAGCAAAAGTAGGCATTCTGATTAGCATTATTCTTATTTCAGATCCATATGAGACCACTTACTCGCTATCAATGGGAAACCAGGAGAAAGCATGGTGATCAGCAGTACTCTCATTTCAAATCCACACTAAACCACTTACCCACTATCAATGGGAGAGAAAAAAAAGGCATACTAATCAGCAATATTCTCATCTCAAATCCACACCAGACCACTTACAGACTATCAATCAAAGAGCAGGAGGTATGCTAATCAGCAGCATTCTTATCTCAAATCTATACCAACCCACTTACAACCTATCAATGAGAGAGGAGGCATTATGATCAACAACATTCTCATTTCAAATCCACATCACACAACTTACTTTCTATCAATGGGAGAGTAGCAGGATACATGCCATTCAGCAGCATTCTCATCTCAAATCAATACTAAACAACTTACAGACTATCAATGGGAGAGCAAAAAGAAGTTTGCTGATCAGCGGTATCCTCACTTCGAATCCACACCAAACCACTTACCCACTGTCAATGAAAGAGCACAAGGCATGCTTGTCAGTAACATTCTCATCCCAAATCTACATCAGATAGCTTACTCCCTGTCAATGAAAGAAAGAGTAGAAGACATGCTCATCAGCAGTATTCTCATCTGGAATCCACATAAGACCACTTACTTGCTATCATTGGACAGAAGGAGGCATGCTCATCAGCAGCTCCCCCATTTTAAACCCACATCAGATCACTTACAAACTACAGTATCAGCAGAAGAACACCAGGAGGTACCTTCATTAATAGCATTTTGATGGTATGTTAATAGAAAATACTTACAATCTGCAGACCCATGATCAATACCTGGCCTGAAAATGCATAACTGATCACTTACAGCCTGTTGTCACAATAACAGTCATCAAAATCAACACAATCTTGTGAATAAAATTATGTATTGTCTTTCAGATCCCACTTACTTGCTTTATATTCAATGATCATGATGGTTGCAAGAATGTATATGAAACCATTAGTCTTCTTTTTCCCAGATGTACTCTAATCAGAGCCTTACACCCTATCATGTCATATGATACCAATATCAGTCCATTAGCCATGCTATCTCTGACTTTATTTCAAATCACTTACTGCCTGATAGCCAAAAAAAGCAATGGCATCAAACAAATACATTAATAAGATGTTGACTTGTATACATTTCTGTATGACTTACTTCCTTTGAATTCAAAATAATAATATACAAAATTCATCAGCACCAGCTTTTTCTAGTCTCCATCAGATTGCTCACCTGCTATCAATGCACAATTGGTGGAATAGGTTATAATAAATCTTCCTGGATTGATACACCACTTACATCCTACCAATATGGTAAAGCATGTGAGTTTGTCATGATCTTAATGTACAATATATCACATACTCTCTTCATGGTCAGATTAAGGCAATCAATCAGTTAGCTCTTTTCAAATCCACATTATGATAATTACCTAACCAACCATCAATATCATTCAAGCATATAATCAATTTTTATCTCAATATTCTTAACTCAAAATCTTACCTGAGTGTGTGGAAACCAACTTGCCAATGCCTCACCCAGGTCAAGAGCCTTCTTCTTCTTGGTGGTCTTGAACTCAGCATAAGGTACCAAGGCACTTCATAGCATCAATACTGTAGATACCTTGTACACTCAAAGACTGCTTTACTTACTGTCTCACTGCATATTCAATGCATAGTAGAATATTCTTTTCTTGTGCTGTAACCAGCAACACCTGCAATGATGCATCACTCAATGCAGCTGCAGTCTGTTCCAACAATATGTTACATCCAGTGTCAGATGTATCCATCCCTGGAAATAGAATCAATAGAGCAGAATACAGGTGAGAGCATATTGATACAAACTTTCCAGTTTTACAGATGCCTGTGGAGGAAATTTCATTTTACACAAATCCCCCCATATATTTCTCTTGGCAAAAACCTCTTCAGCACACTTACTTTGCCTCACAAGTTGATCTTCTAGAGGCAGTAGCAGGTCTTCAGGATGGAATGCCTGTGCTATGAGAGCATCACACTTGGTGAATAGCACCACAACTGGCACTAGCAACCAAATCAATCAGTTCAGAACACATCATCAACCAGAATCCATCACCATGCCCAGTGTCACATTCACCAAAAAACCTTTCCTCTGCAACAGTGATAGCACGATGAAATTGATCCATTGGGATACAATACCTACTCATATTAGAGTAGTAATTACAACCCAACACAATATACCCACTCACCATATAGCGTGAATCTGCTTCTTGAGGAAAGTTGTGCTGGCGTGCTCTGCGATGAAGTTCTTCATATTCTCAAACTCATGCTCACGGCCAGCCTCAAATCCAGGAGAGTCATGGAAGATAAATCTCTTGTTGCTCTTGAAAACCATCTCATGATTGATGTTGTGGAGTCCACGCTGTGAAAGGCGAGATGACTTGCAAATGCAATTAATGACGATCACGGTAGCTACGACACTCACCTCCCTGGATCCATCGATTACAAAATCAACCTGATCATACGTCGACGGCATTAGCATCCAGCATATGCCAATATGTTTAACTGTACCTTTTCCCCTTGATCATTGAATATTTCCGGATCTTCCGTCGAGTTGCAGATCTTCTGAAGAATGGTCGTTTTACCGGCATTCGCCCTGCCGATGACGAGAATTCTAAATCGTCCAAATTTCTTCATAAGGTCCGGGTCAACGTGCTGCATGAAGTCGGAAACTTCCAATGCTTTCGTCTGCATGTTGGAAGAAGTCGAGTTGTCGGAGCGTGCCTCGAGAGAGACAGGGCCTGTGACCTGTTGCTCGGGCGTATCCAAATCTGTGTTCTGGGTCTCGAGAGTGAGAGCACCGGATTCGTTGGCTTGCATCGGGAGAATGTTCAAGCCGCTGGGGATTACACCAGGTTGCATGCTGGGTATGTCGGAATGTTGGGCGGGTGTGGGAGACGAATCTGTATGGGTGATGCGGGATCGGAGGCGTCGGATTTGTTTCTGGAAGGTGGCCTTCATTGCGGGAGTGGTTAAGAAAGCTGAAGGACGAGTGAAGCACAAGTGATAGCTGGGATACGAAAAAATTTAGACAGCGTGGGATCACACTCTCGAGAGTCGACGGGAAAATGTTGCGCCGCCAGTGAACCCCCGTACTGCCTAATTGGGTAAAAATGGCCCCTTTTCCGGCGAAGGAGTGCTCATCGATAATTCGCTTCCTGGTGCGGAAATATTCCAAGCCCAGAGTTACTCTTTTCTAAAGGGATGGTATTCGGGAGCGCACCCCAGAGCAGAGTCATACAGTCATTTTGGTGGTCAGATACCGTCTCCCAAAATATGGAAACATATCAAAGACGTACCCGCAGGCCTGCCTTTCTCGCTTGAATCTATTGTAGTAAATGGTGGTCGGCTTCGGTGACGGGACGGACGGTAAGGATTGAACCGGCGATGTAGGTGGCCATTCTTACAATGATCGTCACGGTTTCCATGAGCTGAGATTTGCTCTGGCGTACCACGTGGAGCACAGTGGTATTGAATAATTGCTATGAGATACTATCAGTCACATTGTTTTAGCGAGCAAGGTAATGTAGATGTGTAGTCGGAAGAGAGTCGTGCCAGTGGCTCAGTACTTACCCAGTTGCTGCAAAATACATACATCGTCGCGCTGCTGACACTGCCTCCGCCATCTCACCTCCACATCTGCTTTGGTAAACAGCCGTCGAATATGCACCGCATAGTTCACGCACCAAGGATTGGTGTTCATCATAAGTGGACGCCGTCCGCGGTGTCTGCGGCCGATCAGGTGTGGTTATATGAAAGAGGTGAGCCACGACACGAAGATGGCAAAGCTCATCCGGGCAAACGTCAATTGGATCCGAGTCTCTTCCCCGAGGTTCGTTCGTTCGTCGCCTGCGCTGATCTGTTCCTAAACTTCGGCGCGTTTTGCAGGGACTTCACGTGTGTCATTTGCTGCACGTATCCAGGAGGGCCTATTGACAATCGATAGCGCTGTAGCGACGTGGACGCGAAGCAAACGTGGGCGTACCAAGGCGATCCCGGACTCGCTGCATCTGGAACATTTTGGACGTGAGTATATGGAAAACGCCGTCACACGTTCAGGATCAAATTTGCTTCCAGGTGTGGACGTGGTCACGATCGTGTATGACAAGTTAATTGGCACCGTCGACACATCTCAGTCTCACAACAACGATCTATCAGGCTCCTACAAGATCATATATGAGCTGCCCTACAACAACCACTCACATCGATAGAGGAATAAGTGCACCTTGGACGACGACAATGACACGCCTCCCTGGGAACGCCAAGGGCCCCCAGAGTCGATCTTTAGTGCTCATGTTGTCCAAAGGCCGACGACCCGCCGAAGCGATCCACTCTGTGTCACGCGTGGATGAACCGGTTCGCATTGGAGTGTATACATCGTTGTAATTTCGACGGAACTGGAGTCGGACGAACCTTGATGAGTGTCGCACTTTAGAGGTCTCGACAGTGTGATGGCTTGTCCTCTCAGTTATTCAGAATAAGCATGATATTATCGATATGCCCATCGCACGGGTTCACAGCTGATCGGATGTCCATCCCCATCATCATCAGGTTGTCAAACAGATGAGCCACCCTCAAAGCGGAACACTTCCTCCAAATCCTGACGATCGATGCCATTCAGTACTCCGCCAACCCCCACCCTGCACAGTTACACTCACCGTCCACCACGGCACGTCCCCCCCGCTCCCTGTTGCGTCCTTATTGAAACTCTCCTGCATCCCATCCGTCAGTTTCCACCAGCGCTGCGTCTCCTCGTCTGCCGCGATGGCCGCCATGTCCGCATCGTAGTCCTCACCGGTGTATTTGAACGTGGCGACGAGGAGTTGGAGAGGGGGGTAGTAGTGGATGGAATAGTCGATGATGTGGTGACGGGCAAGGGTGGCGAGGACGGTAGGCCAGACGGCTGCATGGACGGCTTTGTATTCTTCTGCACGCTCGGGTTTGAGCTGTCATCGCGTTGTGCGGTATGAGACAAAGATGGGCGGATGGTTATTTATCAGGTCATATGGGAGACAGTGGCTGAAGCAGTGTATTTACCTTGATGATTTGGCAGATGCGTTTCGGTTGGGACATGGCAAAGTAGATTGAGTTTTAGGAGCGAGATACGAGAAGGCTATCCTGAGAAGACATGGAGGATTCCCCCGAAATGAAATGTCAACTGCGGTTGCCAAGACGCACTCGTCGCATCCCTCAAAAACCGCTTGGATCCAGCAATGTCTGGTGAATCGTTACAGCACTCTTTCCGAACACATCCAAGTCGCAATGGACAAAACGTTATTGCCATTAATTTAATTAATTAATATTTTGGCGGACCTGTCACTGTTCCTTTTTTTGAAACTCCGCACTTCCAACCAGCGTTCACCGCAGTGCATAGAGCCGTGCTGTATACCATCCTCGACGCTCCCCCGAACTATTCGCCATGGCTGAAGGAAGCAACTATGACTATCTTTTCAAGGTGCGTTCTTCTCTCATCGACACCTGGCTCAAGCTCCTCACAATCATGACGTGGGCAGGTCGTCCTAATTGGTGATTCTGGAGTAGGCAAATCGTACGTCGCTTTCGAAAAAAACGCTTCTGGCGGACGCACCTTCTCACCTTCGCTCTTTTTTTCACAGAAATTGTATGCACGTTTCTGAGCTCGTCTTGCGTGATGGGGCGTCGTTGACGATTTCGTAGTGCTCTCACGGTTCACCCGGAACGAATTCCACTTGGATTCGAAATCGACGATCGGTGTCGAGTTTGCGACCCGCTCCATCAACGTCGACGGTAAGACCGTAAAGGCCCAGATCTGGGATACTGCAGGACAAGAACGGTACCGGGCGATCACTTCAGCGTTAGTTTCTTCACGCATACCCTTGACCCGCCTTGTGTCGTTCTGGGGCTCACGGGATCCTGGACAGATACTATCGTGGTGCAGTCGGTGCGCTGTTGGTGTACGATATCTCGAAGCATGCTACATACGTCAACGTGACGCGATGGTTGAAGGAACTTCGGGACCATGCCGACTCGAATATTGTGATTATGCTTGTTGGCAACAAGAGTGACCTCAAGCACTTGAGGGCTGTCCCTACAGAAGAGGCCAAGAGCTTTGCAAGTCAGTCTGACACTGCATGATGGTGTAGATGGTTTAGCTCATATGCGATTATTGCAGGTGAAAATGAACTGTCGTTCATTGAGACTTCGGCGCTGGACGCCTCAAATGTCGAGTCAGCATTCCAAACCATCCTCACTGGTCAGTGTGCCGCTCGCGTGCCATCGTGGTAGGGAGGGTTATTGATGCCATTGCTAGATATCTACCGGATCATGTCGAGCAAGTCGCTCGAACAATCGGCAGATGCGATCAAGGCGCCGACCAGCGACACCATTCCCGTTGCCATTGATTCGTCTGCGCCAGCCAAGGCGGGTTCGTGCTGCTGAGCGGAGATATGCAGTGGTTTCTATTCGCATCTCGTGGTTGTAGCTTCCGCTGTAGCGATGAGGATGTGTTTGTTGTCCTAATTGTATAGGTACTGTTGTTCCTGCTAATAGTACACCTTTCATTTTGTGTAATGGTACGATTGAGAGTAGGTATGGGTGTTGGCGGGCTGCGTACCCCCTACTACTTACATGAAAAAGGTTTGCGAGCGGCGCGACCCACAGCGCGGCTGACGACATGGCCTGATCTCCTGTGACTAATTCGGCAGATCCGGCAGGATGCGGAATTGCTTCCCTGGCCAATCACGGATCAATTATTCCAAGTTTGTTCACACCTTACGGCGTGAGAAACTGTGGACACCAAATTTTCTGGAGGGGACAGTCTTGAACCAGCGCACTCGTAGGTAAGCTCGCTTGAGAGACCATCTCGCATTCCCGGTTTTGGGCCACTACAGCCGCTAGTCCACCGGTCCGTTCTTTGCCTTGTCACTCACTCAGTGTTGCGCTAATCTGTCTGTCTCATTAGAAATTGGCAACAATGGGACACCACTGTGGACCCTCTGTATAAAAGCAGCCTGTTCTGCTGGCTGGTAAGCATCCCGTCTTTCATCTCTCCCATTTCCTCGCCCTCCATGTTTTGCTCACTCTATCCCCCCATCCACTGGCAGTATCCGTCCTCCGGTCCTGCCCCTCCATCGCCCGTTGTTGTGAACACTGTGCCGGAGTACTTTGGTGGCAGGCCTACTCCCCCACCCAGCCCACCCAAAGCGTGTGCCACCCTCACGGTCGATGATTACGCGCCCTGTCCCCCGACCCCGACTTGTGTCCCCTTCGGTGTGGGGCGAGATCAGCCGGAGTGGCCCGATGCGCCTGGAACCTCCCAATCGACTTCGTCCGAAGCACGCAACTACTGGTCTGCCTCGGAGTTGGACCATTCCACGTCTTTCGCGGACCCTCTGACGGACGAAACTTTGAACGATTCTGGCGATCAGACCCAAAACGATGACCCAGTGGCTGAGCCAGAACCCCCGAATATATCGGATCGTCTCCTCTACGCTCGTGAGACGTATGCGTGGCCAAACCCCGTATTGACCATGATGCAACGCGCAAGTTTCGATATGCATGGTCTTGAAACTCAACCCGTCAACCCATGGGGCTGTGGCGAACCCCTCAAGCTATTTTCCCTCTCCGGTGGACGCACTCCTATGACTGGGTTGTTCGATCACGATTGGCAATCGTTCGAGTACTACAAAAAGCGTCCCTGCCCATCCCCGCTCAGGGAGCCCGAATGCTTCCTTTCGTATCGTTATTCTATCAGCTCCATCAAAGCCATCCAACATTCACTCCGCACTGAATGGTCCTCAGTGTATCCGCCCCCCATCCCTCCCGTCATTATCCGCTCACGCGATCTCATTGGACCCAACTCTCTGAACCGACGTCTCGATGGTTTCGCCTTTGTAGTGCCGACCGAGGACTCGATCTGGGCCACTATTCGCCAGCGCGGTATTGACTTAGACTTTAGGCCACTGGACGCCTCGCTCACGATCGAGACGTGCGTAACTAACAAGGGTGCTGCATTCTATTTCCCACAACATATCGTGGCCTCCAAGTTCGCCGTAAACGTTTTCCTGGAGATAGCCGATTCTGCATCAAGATCCAACCCGCTCTGCGAATACTTGGGTGCGTATGTGCTACAGGCGATGGACAGAATGAAGCTCGGTCGCACCGTCTGGGCGGATATCGATCCCGAAGTTCAGCTGGCCGTGTATAAACGTGCTCCTGGCTGCTTCAAAGTATATAAACATCCCTCCCTTGGCTGGCCTCAGCTCCCGTACGTCCGATTCCGCTACTACAAGTGGGACAGAAACATCGTTGGGTTGGCGGACGAAAGCCCTGATCGCAGGATCCTCACGGCGAATCAAGATATCACTCGACATGAAGCAGAGAGTCGAATCAGACGACTATTCGGATTACAGTGACTCTGAATTCGTTACCGCGCAGTATTGCGATTACGACGTCGACCAAGATACTGTTCCCGGTGTATGCTCTCCTGCGCAAAAACATGCGTCCTTGATAGATTTTCCTCCGTGTGCGTAGTTTCTCTACCCGACCCATGCTGACTTTTCTGCCACTTTCAGATCTCTTGCGCTTATGATTCCATGCTTCTCCATTTCATCTAATCGTTTCATTCGCCGCACACTTATTTCGTTCATAATCGCTGTATCAACTTACTTTCCACTGATATTCCTAACATCCTTGTTGACCTGGGCTTTGTATCGACAATCACACGTCATACTGTATTGCTCCTCCTTTTTTCTTTCTTTTGGCATGTCTACCTTGTCGACTGGGGCTTTGTAACTTTTCAAATAAAACATCATTTATGTTCATTGGTATCGGGCAAGCTCGTGGGTTATCAATAAGATCGGGTAATCCAAGTACTTTCAGTAACCGTTCCAAAATGTTCCGTCGCGCCGTTAGATCCGAATGAAATCGTCATGCCTCCCTAGTTTGTCTTGATCTTCTCCACCACACCTAATCGCGCGCCAAGATTAGCATCATGTAACAGAGGAAAGAGAAAAGAGACCCACCTCGTTTCCCTACCAACCCAAACTTGCTCGCCGTACGCGAGGCAAACAACACGGCGAGCACCAACGCACACGCCGAACGTGCTGTCTC
>JBBPQP010000352.1:0-28873 GCA_038092555.1 Boletus subgraveolens | reverse complement strand
AAGCACTGCGGTTGGAAGTGGAGGCGTCTCCCCGATCTATCCGGCCGATGCGTTCGACGCGTCTATCGAACGTGGAAGAGGTGGAGGATGGGGATCGACTAGTTCCGTCGGAGGGCAAGGCCAAGAACCGCGTGTCGCTACCTCGGACGAGTCCACATCGACCACCTTCGAGGGGGCAAATGCCGGGGGGTAGTCGAACGGGGTCTGTACGGAGTGCGCCGCCGCCGCAACCGGTCGACGATTTGCATATGCTTCCTGAGATCAAGTTGTCGATGACCCCGGAGAACATCAAGCCGTTGCTGGAGAACGCAAAGGAGGTGCATGTGCGATGTCACGAGTGTATCCGGGAGCTGCGTGCGTTGCTGGATGCGATGCCGGTTGGGGTGTCATCTGCGTCCACTGGCTGAGTTGTTGGCGTTTCCATAGGGATTTTGCGCACGGACGGTAGGACGCTTTTCTCTCGCGCACGCACGCTCTTGGTTAACAGTGACATTTGCATTTGTTTTTGATTATTGATTCTCGTTCCCGATTCCAAGGTAAATTTGTAGAGTGCATCTCTTGACGGTATGCTACTTGCAACATTTTTTTTTCTCATCACTTTTTTCCTGTGTCTGTGACAATGTTCATTAATATTTTTCTTCTTTTTTGAATTCGTTTCTCGCTGCATTGCTATTTTTCTTGACAACCACCACACAAGGACGCTACGTTTCCATCCTTTCCATTATTTTTTTACTTTTTTCACTTTTTTTCTTTTCTATCGAATGATACATATACGTATATAACGTGTAACTCACTGGCACGAACTGACGATATATAATGTTTTAACGCACACAAACAGCAGAACTCGAACTGGAAGATGATGGCGAGGATGATTCAGAGGGTGTATGTGCGTTCAACGTTTCGTGGATTGTTCCGACGAAGAACCGTGTCCACCCACGGCCGGACCGGGCCGATAGTACTGACATTCGTTAATCACCTTTCCTGTGATCTCTCTGACCACCACTGCCACTGCCACCGCCTTGACAGCCCTCCTGACTGCTGGTGGTGGGATTCGATTCCCCTTCCATCGATGGAGTGGGATGTCAAGCGATTGAACAACGACATGTTTTCGGATTCTTCTCGCTACAGTCTTCCACAACCCCACCTCATCTCCAGATTCCAAGACGTCAAAGACTCTAATTGCATTCGGTGCAATTACGTCGTGCAAGATGCAGCGCTCAGCCCTGTCATAAACTCACGAAAGAGTACATTCAGGGTCTTGCATCGAAACAAGTTAAACGAATAGATGCATTTATCTAGATAAGATGATGACATTTTATATGCCAATCTAAAGTGCCCCAAGTCAACGTTTAAGCTGATGATAGATGATCCCTACGAGTATACAAAATGAAGAAGAAGAGAAACGAAAGAAATAAAGAGCTCTTACGGTAACCTAAAACCTAGGATCAAAACAGTAAATTTCACGCTGGCAAGCCATTCGACCCGTCCTTCATCGCCAGCGTATCAATTTTAACTTCGTTGGTTTCATTGGACCCTTCCCCTGACGCTCTTACTATATTGTTTCTGTTTTCGTCGTTGCCATCAAATGTTGGTTGTGGTCCGTGATCTGTTCCCCTCTGGTAAAAGTAGGACATGGAGAGGATTTCGATCAATGCGATTCCCAGAAGAAACCAGAACGCGGCTGCACGTCCTTGGTACTCTTCCGGGCCACCATGCGTAGCCTCCACCGACGTTTCGATTGAGCCGAATGCCGCAAGCCCGATTGCGGAACCAAACTGAAGGGCTCCATTAAACATTGCGCCTACCGTACCCGCCATGGATGTTGGTGCCGCCTGGAAGATAGCAATACTGTGAAACCGTAATCATCGGGTGTGACCCAGGAATAAGAGTACATTCCACTTACTTTGTATGGCTATATGCCAACATTGCCCCAGCACTACCAAGGGAGAAAGCAGGAAATATGTAGGGCCAGTAGTCCTCTGGCCGACTACCACCTACAGCGACTAGAACGGTGGCCACGGCAACCATGGAAAGGCCAGTCAGAATGATCCATTTAGGGCTGAAGATTCTAGACAGCGAGCCTGTGAAGCTCATTATCAAGGCAGCCACACCGATCGGGAACCTGAGAGAATGTGAAAAAGAAGATTTGTACCTTCAGAGCACATGCTTACATATGGACCGCAGTTGAGATTATCGTCCAGTGAAAAACGCTTTGCCATAAAGTCGTGAAAACAGTGAAGAGGGCGAACCACCAAAAGAATGGAAATAGGGCTGAACCAAAGAGGACGGAGAAATTGCTGTAGAACCATGTACGGGGGGGTCTATGCAGGGAAACAATAAACTTATTGACACGAACAAGAGAAGGTATGACATACATTGCCGCCTTGTCAGTGGGGATCAGAGTTTCCCAATAGAAGAACCCAACAGTGAGCAATATCGAAGCGATCAATGGTGTGAGGACTTCCGCGGTGGCCCAGCCAACCGCTGATCCAGACGTCACCGCATAAATGAAAAGAATCATTGCAACTGACGGTGCTATATTAGATCAATTTTTTTTTGAGGGGACAAGATATACCAGTCAAGATCGAAATTCCGATCAGATCAAGACTCTTCCATTTCGCACTGCTTGTATCAAGCTCATATTCGGACTTTGCGACTTCCGGGGGGATTATGAACAGACAACCCAGTGCAATTGGAATCGCAACAATCGCAACAAACCAGAAGACCCAGTGGTACGAGGTGTATTGGACGAGGATCGCTCCGATGAAGAGCCCGAGCACTGCGTGTGTCACAATGTTACCTGCGAAGTTGGGAACAACGCCAACACCTACCATTTCCAATTGCGCCACAACCTCCAAATATGCCGATCGCTCGAGCTTGTTCAAGAGGTTCCCGGAAAACACGCACCAAGAGTGTGAGAGCGGAAGGTATTGTCATCGCAGATGCTGTGACGTATGTTACTACACCCAACACCCTATAGCTTCTTACTTACAAATCCCCATGAAAGCTCTTAATGCAATGATTGCGATCTTGTTATTCACAAAGCCAGCACAAATAGAAACAATTCCTAGGAAAGACACGCCGGTGATGAAGGCATTTTCTAACGGTTGTTGAGTAAGCTCTCTGGAACATTGGCACAGCGCTTACTCGGATTATAAACATCGCTTATTCTTCCGCTCTTCGAGCACGAGTCAGATCACATCGCGAGTGAAAGGGTAATGAGACATACAACGAGGAGAAACGAAGCAAATGTGAGTTGGAACCCACTGATGATCCAGGGAGACTGACTCTCTGTAATTCCCATGGAACTCTCAAGAGCAGGTATGGCGGGAAAAAGTGCTGAATTGTTGAAAGCGTCCAAAAATTGTGCGAAACAAAATATCGATAAAAGAACAAATTTGCGTGTCAACGAAAGCCGCCTTGGTGGCTCATCGACTACTCTTTTAGTGGGCGAGACTGGAGCAGGTGGCAACATCGTGCTGCAGTCTTGCAAGCGGAGCAATTGCAGTCAAGCGAGTGCACCTGCGTGAGGGGAAATATTTGCTTTCCTTTGAGCCAGTTCCATCGGTTATCCCTTTTATAAGGATGGCGGGACAATAGTTCTTGTATGCCCCTCGCGTTTTAGGTATAGTGACAGTCGTGCATGAATAACGAGGACTGCAGATGTGCCCCAAGGAGGTAGGAAGTCAGGCATTAGAGTTTAGAAAGCTGCTGACCGCGATAAACATTACCCAAATGGTAGGAGGGATGACCGCCAGTCCGCCTGAATCAGGTCTTGAAGTAGCCAACCAATAAGAATGGGTAAAACGACGGCGAAGAGGCTGGTCGCGTGTTCAAACTACGAACAGGAACTATTTTCCGCTCGAGCACGGTCCGGGACACAGCGTTAGGTTTGGATTACATTCTCATTCGATGAGAATCTCCACATATGCAGATTTGAACACGCAAACGTACTATTTCGCAAGCTCCCAGATGTGGCGATCTTGGAGGTCAAATTGTTGCCCACGGCAAGAAAAACGCGCCACATTGAACTTGTGAGTGGGGAAATGACTCGGAGTTTCGGACGCCTGAGATGCGAATCCGAAACGTGAATTCGCAGAGACGTTCATTGATGGGCTGCGCGTTCTTTCCTCGGGAGCCGGTGGAACTTGGCAGACTCGTGTTTGCCTCCCTACCGACCAACATTCAGCGAATATCGACTCCAGCTGCCAACAGCGACCTAAGTTGGTTGATGCTGAGATTGTGAGAACTTCTGACTTTAACTTGTTTGAACTTGCTAGGTGGTATGTCATTTGGCTCAAGTTGACGGCAAGAACGTTGTAACTTCTGCACCATTCCATTAGATCAGCTGACAGAGTATTTAACAGATAAGCATGATCTAAAGTGGTTGTATTCTGACTACCCAAGGGCTCGGCGACCGCTGATGCTTACGAAAAGTGTTTACCCAAATTGCACTCCAAATTGGAAGTCAATTTGCCACTGAGTCACCGGCTTCACGGTGCGGTTGCAAGCTGGTTACGCTTCCATGGCCATCATGTGAGCCGTGTTTGATGCCTAATGGAATAGAGGAGTCCTTGAGTTTCCTGCTCCGTTTCCTATACTCGTGAGTTCTATATCGGTTCATCATCACATCTCCACCTTTCAGCCTGCTGAATTCTGGAAACGTATGGGTTGTGCAAATGGCACCTTTCCTGCAGGGAGTATTCACGTTGATCTCCAGGAAGTGACGCCACTGCCTCGTCCCTTGATCACTTTTGGTCTTCCTACTGATGGGACAACTAGCCCAGCTCGAACTTCGCACATCTATACCCGTACTATAGAGTGTTAGGGACCACGGATATCGAGGTCTTGAATTGCAATACAGTAGACTTTCTCATAATGCATAGTAGTATGCATTATGAGATAACTACCAAAACGTAAGGGTCTGTGACGGAAGTGTAGGAAATTTTCTATATGCATTATGAGAAAGTCTACTGTATCGCAATAACAAATAAGAAAAGTAAACCCCTGTCTCCCCACCATCCACATCATCTTGTATTGATCGTACAACGGTACGAGAAAGCTACCGCGAAATTGACTGGCCATGCATTTCAGTGTACGGAACTTGGTGTTCGTGTTCGTCGTTAGGAGCACACTGACAAATCCATCCAGAGCTTTCCTTGCTGCTTGTTCATCTCCGCGATGTGTGTTGGCATCAACGATACCTAGGCAATTCCAAAAGGGTGGACTCGGAGAGAGACTGCGGAAAGTGACGAATAGGACTCCGCAAACCACAGTTTATTGCCTGTAGCTTTTCCTGTTTGGCACGTGCATGATGTTTTCTCGACCGACAACCTGGCTTCCTGGTTGGAACGCCTCAGGTGAGCATTGCGGTAGGGTGTGATGGTAGTGTTTTTGGAACGGTTTCTCCAAACTGAGGTATAATTAGAGCTTCCTTGATCACATCCATCTTACCCGAAGTTCATACTAATCCCAATGAACCCTTATTCATCGCTGATGCGTTTTTGTATCGAGCTGGGGTAACTCAACCATGCGTTTCGTGACGTGCCCTTGTAGTACAAAACGCCTTTAACAATACGAGCGATATCTAGATTTATTTCCATTAGATGGCTGAACACAAGAAGACACAGGCCTACTGTCGTTACCCGCGCGTCCGAAGACATAATGACATTCAGACGGAAAGTGCAAGGATTCTTCGTAACTTAAATCGGGACATCAATCGAGTCCTGCACTTTTGGGGATGACATGGATAAATTCACTGGTTGAAAAATCGGAAAAGTTTGGCGATGTCGATGGAGCAAAATCCAGTGGCGATTTCAGTGGATAATTACTAATTTATGAGCGTATGGTCGTAGCTGAGGTATGGAAAGTCCCATAGTGGAAGAACTTGGAACGACTCTCTTCCTTTCAGTGAGAGACCAATCCTTAGAATAATGTGAGCAACTCTTCCAACAAAAGGATCCACTTCATGAAAATAGACTTGCTCGTTGGGCTGGTCGCCAGTGACCCATTTGTGTGTGCCAGAGTAAATGGCAGCTGTGGACACAACGTACTAGAAAACCGTGACTCCCCCACATCTGTAAGGTAGGCAGAAAGGCGAACTTTGCAGCTCACTTCAAGACCACCTGAGTAGCCTCAACGCTAACTTTTCCAAGTCGAACAGCTGGAATGGACATCTGTTGCGCCACGTCGTGACGGTGGTGATGGTGGGTAAGCTCAAGACGATCATGGGAATGTCGGTACTATCGGCCCGGTCTGGCCGCAGGGCAGACACCTTCATCCTACTACTGAACAATTCATCGAATGCAAGTACTATGTCTCTCCTCGTCCTCTCCGCTCAAGATGTCGACGCGGTGATATCGGAGCTACAGCCAAACGATCTTGAGGCGCTTATAGCCTCCGTCTTCTATAGGCTCTCTTCTACGTCAGATTACACGTCCCCACACAGAACATCCGTATCTATGGCGCAACACACAGCTCTATTCATGCCGTCTCGCGTACCAGACCTCGGAACGACCATCAAAGTCGTTTCTGTGCCCTCTGTGCCAGGAGTTCGACAAGGGTTGCCTGCATCCACCCTCGTCCTAGATGAGGTCACTGGGTGTGCCAAGGCAATCGTGAATGCCACCGCTTTGACAGCCCTCCGTACTGCTGCTGGTGCGACTTGATTGCTATCTTATTGATAGGCGAACGGGATGTCGAGCGACTGACTAACCGTAGGTTCTCTTCTCGCTTCTCGTCTCCTCGCCTCCAAGGGACCGAAGACCCTGGTTGCATTCGGTGCCGGAAAACAAATCAAAGCCCATGTCGATCTTCACCTCCGTGCATTCCCATCGTTCGAATCTTGTACCATTGTCAACCGCACGGATAACGCGCGTCTATACGAACTCGCATCGTCTCTCCGCCAGTCACATCCCTCTGTCGTATTCAATACGTTTACATTAGACGATGAACATGTCAAGGATGCGGTACGAAACGCAGATGTGATTTGTACCGCTACTTCATCCGAGATGCCACTCTTCCCATCAGAATGGGTCTCACCTGGCACACATCTCAACCTGGTGGGGAGTTTCACTCCGCAAATGCACGAGGTCGATTCGGAACTCATCCATCGGGCATGGAAAGTCGTGGTAGACTCTCGAGAGGCCTGTGCCGTTGAAGCTGGAGAACTCATCACTGCAGGCAAGACAACAGATCCGAACGGAAGTCTGATCGAGCTTGGTGAGCTGCTAGGGAAGGCTGAGGATGGAAAATTTGTGCCCGTAGAGCTACCCCAGGACCTCAGAACGCCATCTGGCGTGACTATATTCAAGTCCGTAGGGACTGGGCTCCAAGACGTGGCTATTGCAAGCCTTGTCGTATCTCGTTCAGAACGTATGAGGTGTGGAACACGAATTGAAAATTATCACATGTGACAGGTACAATCTTTGTCGGAGCTCTGGGATTGGTTCATGTCATTGATAATGTTGTGACTTACATGCGAAATCTATCCACCAGTTGTACAGTCAAGTACGTATGCAGTTATGAAACCTAGTTGGGATCGCAAAGCTAGTCAGGAATGCCTTTCAACGTTCCTCGAGAGTGTAAGTATACCACGTTGGACTAACAAAGGGTTCGTTCGGGGTGTCGGAGGGACGAAAAGGCACTTAATGATGCACAGGGGAAGAAGCTTGGCAACGTCCTGCAGAGCTTCCGGATCATAAGACGTGTTGCGTACTCGGGACTGAGTGTGCAGGGCATATCTACTACTAAAATAGTGATCGACCATCTTGAGGCCATTGGCATGACTTGTCACTGGAAACTGCAACAATCAGTGGCGATACGTAAATGCTTCAGCTCGATGTAGAATGTAAGCATGTTCCTCCAGCTTTTACCTTGGCAGGTGCTACGGGAAACAGGATGGATCTCTTTTACCCCCTCAAACTTAGTGCAAATCCGGTGATCGCAAACGCGGTGGCTAACAAACCCCGATATAAACCAGTTGCGGTCTCCGGTTGTGTTAGCAACCCCCGTACTGCGACGAAACATTGGCCGAGGGCCGTCTTTATCGAAGCGACTCTGCGGTGTCATGCCAAGAATAGCGTCCGGGGCAGTGATGAACAGGCAAGGGAGACTTCATGTTTCTTGAGCAGTCAGTACGCGCGGGGAGACTGCTAGGGTGCCGACTCTTTGTCACCGCCATTTTTTGTGGCGCGTGGAAGCTCACACCCCTGCTCTGTATGTCGCTGGCCGCGAGAAATGGCAAGCACCCTGTCCACGTTTTCAACCCCGTCGCAGGCCCGGAGGAGCTGTGCACGATGCATGAGTCGGCACGACTGAGGACGGAACGACGTCCGCGTGAACAGGGTCGGAGTCTATAGGTGACAGACAGATACAAAGTAAGCCATTACGCACCGACTCGACTTGATAGACATCGATGACAAATGATGGTAGTTCGGGAATCTGGCTTGCGGGACCTTACGGGGACGAACCTGTCGCACTCGGGCGAGCCGCATTCGTGCATAGTATCTACCCATCAGGAAACCCTCTTAGTGTGAACGGAATGGCTAGTTGCTAGGATGTAACAACTTGCAAAACCCACAAGCACATACCGACACCAAAGAGCCTCAGGATCCTAGGGGACACCTTCACAAGCGCAAAATATGACCGTTATCGGCCGTTCCCCCGGACATGGGAGATGGTCTCGACACCTGCTAGTCAAGACTGCGGTGTTTGGAGTTGATGAAATGTTCACAAGGTGCACAATACCTACCGCTACCGGGTAGATTCTCGTACCGACCTGCTTTGAGCTGACCACATGGAAACAGTCGGCTATCCCTTGGGGTGAAACATTGCTATGGCCGGAGTGCCCGCCAACCTCCAAGGGAGGATGGTGGTAACCCAGAACAGGTTTTGTTTCTGGATCCATTCGAAAGGTCACCGTCGTAAAATATACCCACTGTAGTGTGGTTCGCACACTATCCCCGTACACCATGGTGCGTTGCTATAGCAAGCATTGGATATTTGAGTAATTGTATTACATATCCCGCTTGTGGCAGGGCCTCCTCTCGTCCCGGTGTCGTCGGCAAAGCTCGAGAAATTGCAGATTCGACAGTTGGCGGAGGTCGGTATTCAAGTTGAATGAAGGCGTGCGGTCATCTTTGCATGACTGATCGCGGGAGCTTCGGACCGTCGTCGTGCTGACGAAGGGGGTTTTCGGGCTCCGATGTCGTGGGGCGATAAGGTGCGCGATCGCGTGATTGAGCATCTTGATCCGCTTTCACGACGTCGGCTCGTTTTCTCCCCTCTTTGCCCCACCCATCTTCACCCTTTGCACATTAACTCCTAGTTCCATTTCTCCTCGTCTGTAACGTCTATACTTTGTCCCTAGCAATTCATCTCCTGCTCCTCACCCTCGGCAGGCCTTCCATGCGTTGGGCCAGAGTTTGCTGCTCTGGCTCTCTGCGCACCCCGGCCAGCCAGCTTAAGTCCCAGTCCAATTCTTGGTCCGGGGACGACCTGTGCTACTTCCAACCCACCCATCGAAGCCCCGTCTCACACAGGGACTGGTCCCATTCTCCTTTCACCTCTCTCTTCTTCACACATCCACAGCCCGAAATTAATCAATCACGGTTCGAGGAAGTGTCAGGTGTGTGTGAACCAAGTGTGAACGCACCCCCAATGGAACGTCCAGAGACTTTTGCCATACGGTGAGGGTGTCGTAGTTTCGTACTTGTCACGTTCATTATGAACCTTTAATTGGTGTTTGAGCGTTTCGTTGGTCTCCGAGGTGTGATTCGAGTACAGTCAACTCCCTTATAACCCATACCCCTTCAGGCAGTTCTGGCGACTGGACTGTCAATCTGGCAGGGTATACTATAGAAAACATAGCTGGCTTAGATGCTATACTACAAACTACTCAATGAGCATTTTGTGTGATTTTTACCCCTTTATATGTTATGTCTCCAAAGGGGTATGGGTTACAAGGGAGTTGACTGTAGTGAAAATGACCCCGAATCCATGAATTGTGTACATATGGTCACCATGGAGTAATAAATGGACGTCGGAATTAAAGACTCGGGACCACCCGGGCTGCCGAACATGGCGCCAAGAACGGATGGTCTTTGCTGCATCGTCCGACGTGCTGCAAACATACGAAAGTTGGAACTGAATCGTCTGGAGGCGAAATGCGGAAAGTTACCATGTTTAAGTTGATATAAATGAATTGCATGTTGAACTCGAAGAATTTAGGAGTGGGAGTACAGATCCAGGTCTACGTGCAACGGTACGAAATTTTTATCAATAAGAGTGGGTTCCTTCCCTGCGTTGTCCCGTTCCACCGGGTTCGCCTCGCCTCATTTTGTGCACGAGTCAATTTCCCACCTGTTGTACATACTAATCGGAAGGAGAATGAAGTTTGAAACAATGAAATGCCTGTCCTCGAAATCGCGGACCGGGAGAATGGAATATCCATCGGAGAAGCGTAACAGCGTGATGAATAGGTTGCATGGGTTCAAGTTGCATCTTCGACATGTTGCAAGGTACTATCACTGCAGTTGTAGTCTGGTCCTGCGAGCGATACTCGGTGCACGGGCCCCTCCTCCACCGCTGGTGTACCATTCTTGACTTCGTCAACTTTGTCGGGCCTTTCCCCCGGCGCCCCCACAGCGATATTGTCATCGTGGTTATCAAGCCTTGATTGTGGTCCGTGCCCTGCACCCCTCCGGTAAAAGTAGGACACGGAGAGAATTTCGATTAACGCGATTCCCAGAACAAACCAGAAAGCGGCTGCACGTCCTTGGTACTCTTGTGAGCCGCCATGCGTAGCCTCCACCGACGTTTCGATCGAACTGAATACCGCAAGCCCGATCGCGGAACCAAATTGGAGGGCTCCATAGAAGATTGCGCCTACCGTACCCGCCATGGATGCTGGTGCCGCCTGGAAGATAGCGATGCTATGAAACCGTAATCATCAGGTGTGACCCAGGGAATAGGAGTACACCCTACGTACTTTGTATGGCTATATGCCAACATTACGCCAGCACCACCAAGAGAGAAAGCAGGAAATATGTAGGGCCAGTAGTCCTCTGGCTGGCTACCACCTACAGCGACTAGAACGGTGGCCACGGCAACCATGGAAAGGCCAGTCAGAATGATCCATTTCGAGCTGAATATTCTAGACAGAGAGCCTGTGAAGCTCATTATCAAGGCAGCCACACCGATCGGGAGCCTAAAATAATGTGAAAAAGAATATTTGTACCTTCAGAACGCACGCTTACATATGGACTGCAGTTGAGATGATCGTCCAGTGAAAAACACTTTGCCATAAAGTGGAAAAAACCGCGAAGAAGGCGCTCATCCAAAAGAATGGAAACAGCGCTGAACCAAAGAGAACGGAGAAATTGGTGTAGAACCATGTACGAGGCGGTCTAGGCAGGGGAACAATGAACTCACGGACACGAATAAGAGAAGGTACGACATACATTGCCGCCTTGTCAACGGGGATCAGAGTTTCCCAATAGAAGAATCCAACAGTGAGCAATATCGAAATGATGAACGGAGTGAGGACTTCCGCGGTGGCCCAGCCAACCGCTGATCCAGACGTCGCCGCATAAACGAAGAGAATCATTGCAACTGACGGTATTATATTAGCACCGTATCAATTTATATTTTGAGAGGGTGAGGCACACCAGTCAAAATCGAAATTCCGATCAGATCAAGACTCTTCCATTTCGCACTGCTTGTGTCAAGCTCGTATTTAGACTTTGCGACCTCCGGGGGGATCAGGAACAAACAACCCAGTGCGATTGGAATGGCGACGATCGCAACAAACCAGAAAACCCAGTGGAACGAGGCATATTGGACGAGGACCGCCCCGATGAAGAGCCCGAGCACTGCATGTGTCACAATGTTATTTAGGAAGTTGGGAACAACATCAACACCTACCATTTCCAATTGCGCCACAGCCTCCAAATATGCCGATCGCCCGAGCTTGTTCAAGAGGTTCCGGGAAAACATGCACCAAGAGTGTGAGAGAAGAAGGTATTGTCATCGCAGATGCTGTGATGTATGTTACTACACCCGACACCCTATAACTTCTTACTTACCAATGCCCATGAATGCTCTTAATACAATGATTGCGATCTTGTTATTCACAAAGCCGGCACAAATAGAAATAATTCCCAGAAAAGACACGCCTGCGACGAAGGAATTTTCTAACGGTTGTTGAGTAAGCTGTTTGGAGCAACATTGGCACTGGACTTACTTGGATTATAAACATCGCTTATTCTTCCGCTCTTCGAGCACGAGTCAGATCACGTCGCAAGTGAGAGGGTAATGGGACATACAATAAGAAGAAACGAAGCAAATGTGAGTTGGAACCCACTGATGATCCAGGGAGACTGACTCTCTGTAATTCCCAAAGAACTCTCGAGAGCAGGTAGGGCGGGATAAAGTGCTGCGGGGATGAAAGCGTCCAAGAATTGTGCGAAACAAAACATCAACAAAAGAACCCATTTGCGTGCCAAAGAAAGCCGCTTTGGTGGTTCATCGACCACTGTTTTAGTGGGCGAGACCGGAGCAATTGGCAACGTCGTGTTGAGGTCCTGCAAGCGGAGCAATTGCAGTCAAGCGATGCACCTATACGAGGGAAAATAATTACCTTCTCTTGAGCCGGTTTCCATTGATTACCCATCTTTGAGGATGATGGGGGATGTTCTTGTCCGTCCACCACCAATTTATGTAGATATCAGTGCATAGATAATTGGTAATGTGAGGACCGTTTAATAAGTCAAGCGTTAAAAATCAGGTGGTTGCCGAGTAACCGACATTTCCGGATGTCGAGAATGTTTTATTGGGATTTGGAAGAAGAAGGGGTCTCGTCGACCGCCTGAACTGGTTGGTCGCAATTCGAAACGATCGCAATTCGAAACGATCGCAATTCGTCAAGTAGACGGGCTCAAGCTATTTCCGGTTCGAGCGCCTGATGGCGTTAGATCTGCGTTAGGTCCTCTTTTGCGATGAGAATGTGCCATTTCCATACATGAATATATGAACATGCAAACTTACGATTTCACAAGCATTCTGGACAACAGTCTTGGGGTCAGACTATTGCCCATGGCAAAAAGTGAGCTACACTGAAATTGCGGGTGGCAGGATGAGTTCGGACGTTCGGACATTTAGTGACCCAATGAAATGTGAGTCCTACTCACCAAGTTTAAACCGAAGGCAGACATTCTCACACCAACAAAATGTCAGTGCTTTAACCGAGATCAATTCAGCTGAATGTTGAGGCGGAGACCAGTACCTCCGGTTCTCAAGGAAAGCACTCGCAACCCATCATTGCATCACTGTCATATGCCTTTCCGTAAGGGCTCTTAGAGAAGTTTAGAGTCACTATCAGATGGTGTCAGCTGCCACCTGTTATCACCCAAACCAACAGACGCCGGGATGCCACGTACAACCGGGTTCGACGGAAAATCTGTGCTCCCATGATGCCAGAAGATCACCGAACTACCACTCACTGAGTCAGACAATATTTGCTGTCGTCGCGGAGCACGCGGGCAAGTTAGTTAATGTTTAATTCCCGCCGCCGAACGAGGTGTTTACCTTTATTTATACGCACCTAAAGGGCGTTACTATTCGTAGCATCAAATAGGGAAGTCATAAGCGCTGGGCCACTGCTGGGCCAGCAGATTCTTTTGGTTTAGGTCAGGTCGGGATTACGCACCTGCCCTCCGGTCCAACCAGAGTCCTCGCTAAGCCTCACCCAGGCTCGCGAAAGCCTCAGAAACGCAACGTAACAACTGCTTTCTCCTGATTGGCATTTGGGATCTCACCCGTTTCCTTGCCGGGTATGCTGAACAAGCAGAAGTCTTACTAGGAAACGTTGGTCCGGGAGACTCGGCTAAAGCGGCTGCGCAATGATCGTTACACTGTTAGTAAGTTCCAACATTTCTAATCAACCTTCCAAGCTCGCCAGTTATGGCTGAGGCTATACTCGGCGGTTTCGGCTTACAAGATGATACGGTACATAGTTCCGGCCAATTACACAGTCTGGCTCGCTCCTGCGAGTCTCACAAAGTGAAGCCTCCGAACCCGCACCGCCGTCACAGAGCTCATTGCCACAGGCCCTGCCACACTTCTCCGACGTCCCACCCTATACCCAAATCTCGTTTCGCGTTCGGGTTCCCCACATTGTCTACGATAGATACTTTCGGTCCACGTACTCTCTGGGTGGCCGGGAAAGTTGAGTTTACTGTAAACTGGACAAAGATACTCATAGTATGGGGTATACAAGAAGGTGCAAACGACTGATCTTTGTTCACTTTGTATGTGAACTTCACCTCCGAGATACGATCAGATATTCAGAGTATGGTACGTGAATGATGTAAGGAGCGCAAATGGTAAGACCAGATGAGAATAAAAGTATACTAGAAAGAATGTTCCATATGTATTCAAAGCTATATTTTCGTCGGCAGCATTGCATGACAAGGGAACTGTCCTCCCAAGCGTGAGCAATGGTGTGACACGCAAATAGCGGCCGTAAGACTACTGGACGATGGGGCTTGTACTGTCTGTGTTACGTGTATCGCCGTATGGATAAGGAGCCAAGTGGATCTCTTCATCGTAGCTGGCACGCGGACGTATAGCTGATGGGTGGCTGGTCGAAACCAGGTCTGCCGAGTACTTACTACCGTCAATACCAAATGCTTGGCCAAAATCCATGGTTTTGTAGTTATTGACATTTGCAGCATCTGTTTGACGGCTGGAATGAGTGGAGGGCTTGCCGCGGGAGTAGTCGAAGAAAAATTTGAGAGATCCAAAAATTTCCACGAAGAAATCCGCTGAGAGAATATCAGAAGCTAAAGGCACGAAGAGAAACCTTCATACTGAAGTTGATGCTGTACAAATCGGTAAGCGGCGTGCCATGTGGAAGCAAACCGACACACCTATCCCACAGCGGGCGCCATATGCTAGTCTTGGGGGCGCCTTCAACTTTGTATTCATTCCAAGTATACGCCCACATCATCAGGATAGAGAAGAAGATCATCTTGGAATCACAAATTTAACTTAGTCCAAGGCTGTCGACTTTGGAACTTACTTCGACGCAGATGGCCAGTGCATTCAAACCATCTGCAATATTGGTCGATGTCCAGTATTGTGTAGCTGCGGAAAAGAACAAGCAAAACTGTGAAATTTTTCAGCAGAGACTGTTCAAGGAACCCACGCTTGATGACAGACCCTTCAAGCGCACTGATCTGTTTCATGGGAGCAGAGTCACAAGATGTGCTATATCGGTATAAAGATCACTCACCATAAAAGATTGATAAAATGTGAACATGACGATAAGCTTGATAGCCAAAAATTTTGCTAGAGGGCGCCGTCCTCGAAGCTCTTCTTTGGTGAGGCCATAAAATAAGAGCAACCCATATAGAGCGAAGCTAATCGACACTCAGATAATAAGTATTACGTGAGACAATAGAGAATACCTTATGCTGATGAAGTCGATAACCTCCAGGTAGACATTGGCAAAGTATATACTGTACGGACCCGACGCACAGAGGACATTGAACGCTTCACAAATTATGCCTGCAATAGAGCACGCTTTGTCGGGGGTTCAGCACACTGCCTAGGAACAAGTCAGAGAAGGAAATCACCTGGCCGGATGATCACATATTGCAGGACAGCCCACTGAAAATAGTTAATATGACGTTATCTCGCGAGGTATCGACTGTCGTACCTTGACAGTGTACATGAAATACGGCTAGTGAGCAGTGAACAAAGTTAGTAATGCGTGCAGCAGCATCGAACATAGGTTAACCTTGGTCGGACGATATCTCCAGCAACAAAACTATGGGAGAGTTAGAATTATATCAAATAAGGAAAGGTCGAAGAAATTACCGGTATTGGAAGTGGTCTTTTGTCCTTGCGTTCCATGGCCTTCAGGGCACTGTGGCCAGATCCAGTATCCGCTACATACTCAATCAAGAGTAATCTGCGACAAGAAGGCTCGGCCAGAGAGATGTAGTAGAAAGCTGCGTACTCACAGGAAAGCGCTCAGCGTGATTGCCTATTACATTTTAGATAGGAAATTTCGCATGGATAACAAAGCTTACTTCATACACTGCAAAACTGCCGTGAGTTATGACCATGAGGCGGTAAACCCATAACTTACCTGATTCTGCGAGGCTGTAGTAGGTATAACTCCGGAAGAACCGGTATGAGAAAAAGGAAACGACGGCGTAAACTGGCGGCATGTACAAAACTCGGAGGCTAGCATGAAGTAGTTCGTCGATCTGGTTCGACCGCGCAAGACTTTTGACACTCACACTTGTCGCTGTTCATTTGGCTTGTTATAGTTGCTAGAAAGAAATTCATCTATAATGGTAGGCTTGACGAATAACCAACAACTCACCGACAGTGTTGCCAGACTGAAACGAGAGAGATGAGAACTGTCTGAGAATATGCCACTTTGAGAAGGATTCGGAGCACCGAGGAACGAGAATTAGACTCACGAGTGCTGCGCAACCTCCAGCAATAGCCCAGCCAATCCTATGCTCGTCCCAGTTCATGTTGCCGGAATCCCAAAAACTACTTTGATCAACGGTTGCGGTGTTCCCCGAAGGACATGTTGGCGCCATGCGTGCCAGGCAAAGCGATTGGGATTCGGTGAAGTGAAGATTTATCTAGACAAGACCTGGTTCAAGAGTCGTACAAAGACAGGGTTCTGCTCGCAGAGTTTAAGGTATAAATCAGCCTGTCTTCCGGCGCCAAGGAGAGCGGCAGTGGGCCCGTAAACAAAGGAAATGGAAAACAGTAGTACTAGTGTGCAGTGGCTCGTGGCCGCAGCCTCATTTGGTCGGGCGGTGGCACTTATGTAAAGCTGCCTTGCAACTTGAATGACTCGGCACTGCCGCCATTGCATCCTCAACCAACTGCTAGTACGTCGCAACGCCTTTGAGCATTCTGGTATATGCCCATAATGAGTTCACATTGTGTGAATAGTTTCAAAGGATCTGGGAATGTACAATGTGCAAGCTGTTGCGCTGAAAAGGATCAAATGTTGTTGCTGAACCAACGGTAGACATACTCGGGTTGATCGAAATACAGCGGTTAAAGGATGTCGATGAGTCCACATGCCTTCCCAGGTACGAGAAAACCAAGATAGTGTGATTTCTCAATGTAACATGTCTACGGCAAGTACCTAGTAGCCTCCGTCGTGCGGTATCTCTCCAGGAGGGATCAATCGACAGAACGTGCTCAAACGCGTGGGTGTTGTACAATAGGTGAGGAGAGAATTGTTTGCAAACCCCTTACAGGTTTACTTCTTCTTCGACGCCTTGTCACCACCTTTGGCTTTCGCGGGAGGGGACTCAGGACTCGTTGGCGCTGCTTTGCTCTGGAATGGATGGAGTCAAGGATCGCTGTGGGGTGGACGGTTTGAACTAACAGCAGGGGGAGAAGTGGCACCCTTTGAAGGGGGTGCAGGCTTGGCAGTAGCACCGGTGGCAGGTACAGCTAAGTGGAGAACACGAAGGGCAAGGTCAGCATCGATCCTGCGGTAGTCCAATCAAGCGGAAAGACCGACCAGTCTTGGGGGTCTTCTTCTTTGACATGTTGTTTCAGTGGGAAAGGTGAGAAGTGGGTAGTGGCTTGTGGACCCAATCTCAGAACGAAAGCATGCCTTTATATCTCTTCATCGCCCTGCCCTCAGCTTCGGTCGGCTCCGTATCACGACTCCTAGAGTGGGTGTTCCGCAGGTTTCCCGAATATCAAAAACGAGGAAATTTTTTAGGTCAATCGACGGCTTACCCAGCAATGAGATGCCAGCTTGATTATGCTCTTTAGGAACTGTCAATCGTCACTTGAATTCTGTTTATAGCAAGTAAATGGTTGAAAGAATTGATCGACGTGATGCTGCGGAGAATCGCAATCGCGTGATAATTTGGCGAAATGTTCCACCTTATCCCCCAACCAAAGGCTATCCGCGACGAAATTACTGAGAAAAGGTGCATTGATCATGGAAACCTTGAAAATGCGGTTAAACTTGTACGGCGTGACAATGAACAGCAACAGAAGTGAGATAACCCTGCGCCGCGATGGGAAACATAATGTGCTGATCCGCACCAGCAAGCGTGATAGATCAGACTATTGTGTTGTTCGATAAGGAAACCCACCAATCGCGAAAGCCCTCATGCCCCCAGGGGCATATGCCAGCGCGCCTTCATTCCGGAACTATTTCCTGGAACCCTTGCAACCTACTTATCTTCAGCGTAGGAAAGTCCTCTCCCGTAAAGTCTAGGCCGGTGAGCTAATTTGGCCACCGGTCACACCCTATGATATGAACTTACGCATAGCACAAAACAAGCCAACGGAACAACAAGCGGTACAATTCCAGGTAGCTTTGTTGTTTATTCCGGCTGTCAGCTTACGAGGCGCGCGGTATCCGCCGTTCTATTGTCAAACGAGATAACGAAACATCTATAATTTGAGACCGACAGATTGAAGAGGCCACATCAAACAGTGCATGCATATATCGGACTCTCGGTGATTTTCCACGATAGGCTGATACTGTTGAACTGGGAACATAAGAGCGATTGAATTATCCGCTATCTTAGCGGAACATACCGTGATCCTTCCATTCGTTATGGCACCGTATCGTCCGAAAGGGGGCATCAGCCAATTCGACGATGTTCTGCCAATTTACGTTCAATGGCTGACTAATTCGGAGCACCGTCATCTCCGGCATGCCTATTCCTCCACTCCCGAAGGCCTCTCTGGAAACAATCCCAATCCACTCCACCCCTGACCAGAACAAAAGTCACACCTTCAAACGAGACCGTGTGAGCATTCCTATTTCAACAACAAGAATTAACATACCGAGCTCCCTCTCCACCTCTTTATTTCTCAATTCATCATCAAAGAAAAGCTACTTGCCAGGTCAGGAGCTAATAAGGATCACACAGTTCGATATGGTAGCACCCTTACCATCTCACTATACGGTATGCCAGTGATCTTGTGAAGTTGTTTGAAGTGGGCAATCTTGGATCCAGGATATATCTCTAGGTGATCAAAGAAATCAATTGCAGAGAGCGACTCGACTCTATGAGTATCGGGAATGTTGGTAGTGTCTTTGCCAATTGAGGTAGATACGGGAATCCTGATAAGCCGGAGAGCCTCACGAGCACTTCCCGCGGTAAGGTCACTGTCGGTGTTCTTCATGCGGAACTGACTCACAGTTTGGTTGCAGACGTTCTCGATGCAGCTGCGACAGTAACCTCTGGCTGGTTTTTCAATCCACGCAAGATCTCGGAGACGTCCTTGTAAAATTCTACTCTCATTGGATGGCTGGCGCTGTCATAGACAACTCCAGTGAGGGCATCCTGCTTCAAGGGCGGCTCTACGTGGGTATCTATCCAAAAGTCCCATAATGTATAACTTGGACTTTTATGAGTCGGACATGTGTGCGAAGAGGTTAGGCGCACGTACTCCAAGTCAAAGACGATCAGCTTGGGGAATCGGCCATCGTCCATCTTTGTCGATCTAGCGAGTCCGTTAGCTAACCTGGCTGCTGATGTGCACTACTTACCGTCACGAACTCTTGGAAGGTTTGTTAGCAGTGAGGCCGACTGTGCAATTTGTGTTGTGGCTCGAGTACCAAACGGTCTGATGCAGCGGCCGCCGGCAGGCCTCCTGCCGCGGTTCCGAACAGCCCGGCTCCGGCCCGGGGAAGTGCCACTCAACGTAACGGCGGTAAAAGTTGAGCTTTGGTACACTAGCTTGGTCGACGACGGAGCACATTGAAAGAGTACCTGCTCGTCATGACTTGTACGTGTAATACTCGTGTGGCGGCAGCCGCTTAGAGGCGCTCCGAGGCATCCCAGTGACCGGTCACCAGACTAACCACTGACATATGTGTTGCATAACTTCAATGCGCCCATCATCATGCAATCCAACTTCTCCGCCACATTGGTAAGTATCTGGTCACAGTAAGTAGTGGGTGATCAGGTTTGCCACCACCATTCCTGCAGTACTGGCAGCGCCGCGCTTCGACACGAAGATATTCATCAGACCAGAAAATCAGCATACATAGACTCGTGACACTTGGATCACATGTATATCGTGAGGGTATCGTTTTCGATCACCACGCTGCCGCACGGGGTACGAAAATGATCTTGACTTAAGTGCATGTACCGTCGTTCGTCCAGGCACCAGAAGAGCCTTTTGTGCATAACATGGTTATCCTTCTGTTTTCCAACAGGAGATAGAAGACAGGCTTACCTCCTGGTGTCTCATTCTGGTTCCATTGGTTTGCAGTCCAGAGATTCCCACTTTATCGGCACTTAGCATCGGGGCAACTCAAATAGTCCCAGTAAATCCTGCGAGTACTCACTTATATGTGACCTTGCTACCATTAGAGTACTAAAGTGGATTGCAATGAGCGCAGTTTGTGTAATGATGCGGCTGAGCGGGTCTTACTGTAACACTGCTTGACCATGCGGACACCCCGGCACAATTACCGGTTCCGGATGTTCCAGTGCTTGTGGGAGGCGCCGTTGAGATAGCCGTGGTCGACGGAGAGGGAGAACCTGAAACTGGCCATGTGTTTCCGCGGACTGTAGTAGTCCACGAGGAGCTGGCGTCAGGGTACTGTCGAACGAACATGTGAGTGTCAATTCGGTCCAAGACACAAATCAAAACGGAACCACCTGCCAAACCATCACACCAGCATCTGCACAAGTCGCTCTTCGTCAGCATTCCTTTGCTTTCAGGGATATAAAATATATGCAAACTAACTCCAACCCTTAGAAGCCGCCTGAGAGACACACAAAGCGAGCGTCGACGGATCGATGTACCCATTGGTGGCATCCGAGGTCGTCCCGGGCTTACCTATCAAGAGTTTGTCTAGGCTCACACCGTTTGCCGCAATTTGGAAGAGAGCTGTTTCGGTCCAGGCTGACGTAGAGGTGTCCAGGAGGCCAGAACATGTTGTGTACTCTGAGGCTACCTCTGTAATCGAGTGACATCGTATTTAGTATCTCGTGCTCGCAATGAGTCTATTCAGCCACTCACGATTGTAAAACTAAAGCATCGTTTATGACGTCCGAGTCAGAAAGAGATTCTCCCGGAGAGCCATCTGATGCTGTACTTACTTGGGTATTGTACTGGAATTATTATAGCGATTGATCAAATTTGCAAGACAAACAGATCGAATGATACCAACTCACCCAATCGATCAAAGAGCCTACACTCTTATCAACAGCGAGATATCCACCTCCACTCCACATGCTTGGAGAGAACCTTTTTCCAGTCCAGTTGATCCAGAGCTACGTTCAGATTTGGCGGTCGTACTCACCATGGCGCCAGGGCTACAGGACACTCGGTCAATGGCCGTCATACGCTCTACGAATGATAAACAACCCACGGGCATGACTCAGGATGTACTGTCCTCGAGGAAGTTTTGTACGCAGCTGCTGGGTGAAGTTGATAAGCCAAGACTCGGCGCTGCCTCCGCCGTTGTCAAATGCTGCGAGATCCTGTTATCCCCAAATATCACGTTCGGTTGAACGCTTATATTCCTGAAGGCAAGCCGGGAAAAGTACCTCGTAATCAATGTCGATGCCGTTAACACCATATTGGATCACCCATCCAGCCATATTGTTCGCCGCTGTCGCGGCATCGACGCCCGAGGATGTCGGCGTCTCGGTGGACCCAAAAGCAGAGACAATCAACGAGATTCCAGCTGCATTGTACTCCTGCAGGTAGCCAGTACGTTGACTGTCTGTGAGCTCCTGCCAATTCTCGGCCTCATCGACCGCGCCAGAGGACATCAAGAAAGTAAGAGCACTGTGGACACGTTAGCCCCCTTGTGGGATATGTCATCCGACAGCTACTCACAAGACATTGAAACCCTACTCGGTATGAACGTCAGCACTGGAGTGATGGCAATATGTGCGTGTTGCTAACCTGCAGGTCTGACGCGGACGGCAACGGATTGAGCCACTTGTCGCTATAAGCCACAAAGTGAGGAGCAGCAGGCGTCGACCTCTTCAACGGATCACGAGCAGAAGGACTGAGGCGTCCGAGTTTGTCTGCCAACGGAACAGCTTGGGTCAATCCAAGCACGGATAAAATCGTGAGGGACGCGGCCACACCCGAGCGGAAAGCCACCATTACGCTGAAACGAAACCTCGGGCGAGCCGCAGGAGTAGCTGCTTATCCAGAACCGTACCATGATGGTTTATATAGCGGAGGAGGTCATCGTACGTCATGAAAAGCCGAAAAGAATTTGTTGAAATTGAAGTCACGCAACAGAATCCTTCTGCGACTGGTAGATAGTGTTGCTTCGGGAAGAAGATGGTAAGATGAGTGCGTAAAGGCCGGATAGTTCTTGGTTCCGCGTAACAAATTTGTCGGCCATATATCAAATGACCAAAATCGGGTGGTAAGACATGCAAGTGAGAGAAGATGACGTTTACCAAAGCTTCTAGAAATACTTGTCAGCGTTGATGGATAACGTAGAGACAGCCGCAGGAGCGGAGCGCTCACGAATGAGGATCATGCAGGGAATTAATTTTGAAAAAACTACATAGGCATCCTTGTTTCGGCCGTTGCATATCAAGGAACGACGAATTCGGCCAACCGTGACATTAGCCGTATCAAAACGGCTGATGCAAGCTTACAGGGTAGCCCAGTCAGCTAGCCCGCTGGAACGAACAAGCCATCCTAATGCCAAATATCGTGTGCACATGATATCTTCGACAGGGTCGTGAACCACGACGGGCCAATAAAACCAGACGGAGAAGATCGAACTTTGTTCGTTGTGAGTGATCATGATAGTGCTATATTTCAAGAATCACGGCACCTTGTTATCGTGTACCATGCGCCAGCATGCCTCGCCACACCCCGGGGTTGGTTTAGTGGCCATACCGTTTAATGAGGCATCGGTCGCACGCCTCATTAGAACAGTCAGGTTACCAGACTGCTTCAGAGTCCTGTTAGGGATAAAAGTGACCTCGCCCTCTGTAAAAATACTGCAGACTAGAACATTTTCAGTTGGCAGAAACAGCATCATGATAAGGGATACATACAGCACCCTCAGGATCGGTGCGGATAGCTTGTCGTTTGGCGTATGTAATTGGTGACCGGTCAGTACTTCAGTCACCAGTGGTTGATCGTCGGCGTGAGATTCAACAGTCGTGGACGTCGGGCCTCCAGTCCCACGGGACCATGGTTTTTCTGGTCCTCGCGAGTTGGATTGTCGGAGAAGCACTGCATCCCGGCGGGATGTTGGAAGAATGACTAAGCGTATGTAAGACTATTCTTCGGCGTCTAACATCTATCGACAAGTTGCCTCATAGCACGGTAGGTTGGTCACCAGATTGACCAGGCACCGTCGCAGGTGGAGAGTTCTCAAGCTTTCACGACTCGTTGGCGGTGATAATGCACAAACGCAAGCATTCAAAATCCGTTCGTGACGATGATTGGGAGCAGTCCACACACGCAACTGGCACATCTCATACACAATTCAACGCCGAAAATCTCGATTCCCCCGCTCCTGATTCTTGTCTCTACATCCAAGCCTACGAAGCAGACGTGATCCGCGGACCGCCCGCAGTGTCTGCACGCTCCCTCGAGTGTCAGGACCCATCTCTCATGATGACCGCCAGTAATAATTCGAGATCTGGTCTCATTCGATGGGGGCCACCAGAACGTTCAGATGACACGGGTACAGTTGGCACTCAAAAGTTGAACCAGCCCCTGTTGTGGGTAGACAGGTAGGTTTGTCCACGAGCTACCGGCGTCTCGGCGGGAATGTAGACCACGTGTGGTTTTCAATGGAACACTGAAGGTAGGAGTAAAGTAGTCGTCGGCATATGGCACGCAGTCCATTCGCCCTCGGAAGGAGTGACTCGTCTCTCTCTTCTACTTCTACCGCGAATCTTGGCCTCACCGTACGCATGACAGATACGATGTCCGGCTTCTGCTGGATCATTTGCCTGGCTTCGAGTCGGAGAGTATACAAGTCAGACCGATCTCCCCAGGCGGATGGTCAGACCTTCCTTCGGACTCTGAAGATACGTTCTTCTTTTCCCCCGATGAACTCCAAGACTATCGCCGCGAGAAGCGGCGCAGATTAATCGACCGGGGTCGAGAAGAAAGATTAAGAGTACTTGCGGCTACGGATGACCAAGAAGAAGATCCAGATCCATGGGGAGGCAGCGATGAGGAGGTGACGTATTGGATTCACATCATCTTTCTTTCGATCTCTTCTCACAAGTGCTGTACAGCCTGATGAAACACAGCGAGAGCTCATTCGCAGGACAGCCTCTCATATCACTTCCTCTCCGAATCCTGCCCAGCTGGAGATGAGGATTTTAACTAATTACGGGACCGACAAAAGATTTGCCTTTTTGAGGGGACGCTGGTCTCGAGTTTGGAGAACAGAAAAGGAGAGAGCGAGACAACACCAAGCGGAGGAAGCGAAAAAGATCCAGCTCCCATTGACTCTCACGCCCCTTGGGGGGCTTGCTAGCTACGGGGACAGCGGCTCCGATGGTGAGGAGTCAGCAGACAAGTCAACAGAGGAATCGGAAAATGTCACGGGCACGCCGTGCACTGAGGACGGCCATAGCAATGAAGATGCCGCAAAGGAAGCTCGAAGGGCGAGAGCGAGAGAATGGTCCGCGCGGCGTCGCGCTGAACAATCTTCGCAGTCAGAGAAAATCTGAGTAACTTCTCCAGGGCTATGTACAGCGCAGCACAATGCTATTCAAAATGTACCCACCATTCATATCTGTTAGCCTGGCGAATAGAAAACCTTCTATATGAAAATGAAGATACACAACAGACGGATGAAACTAAATTAGCGGGGAAGCCTGGGAAAAGTTGATGAATACGTTTTGACCAGGAGCAGTTCTGGGCGAGCGCAAAACCCCATTAGCGCACTTAGAGGGGGTTTAGCAAGAGGTATCAAGACCATAATCAAGATGGCCTCCAATGACCTCTTGCCACTATTGATTTCTGAGTGGGCCTCGGCAACAGCAACGATGACAACAGTTACTTTATGGTTAAACGCGGACGACGACGATTTCGCTCTCGAGGACCTTGTCCTCGTACGTGCATGTGCTCGTCCCCATCAACACCGTTGATAGCCGGTTGCCGTGTGTTCTCGATGCCAACTTTGGTTCCCGGCACAGCTCCTGAAATGTGGCTGAATACTTGCTGAATACTCTCTCAGGAAACCACCCACCATGAACGTCCAAACCCCCTCCTCAGAGCGTGACTACCTCCCGATTGCTGACCATGGCCTGTATGCGCGACCTTTAAATCTTATCGAACAATCTAACCTGTTACTGTATTCAGCATCGGCAATCTGAGGACCGCAGCTCTGGTAAATCCACACCCTCCACATCCACATCGATGCCTGATTTAAACCTTTGTAGATCAGCTTAGATGGCTCGGGTGAGTCCCCTATTTGCATACTGGATCTGTGATATTGGGATATCTGGACGTGCGACCTGTTGGGAATAGCACGTTGGCTCGCTTATCATTGACACCTCCTTCCCACCATGCGAAGTTCGCTCACTCTATGCACTATTTGCATCTAGTGGAAAGTTATTGTATTCCAAACTTTGATTCCCCTTCCGTGTTCGCTAGGATCCTTGACAAGAACAAGGTCGGAATCAGGCTCCGATCGTCTGTGACACTCAGCTCACATCTGTATTAGGGCGGCCATTTCTCGATCACACCGACTGTTCCGTTTGCCACAAAACAAAACTATCTCCCAAGTTCCAACGTGTTGCAAACCAAGTATGCCTCGTCCCTGAGAGAGGCTATGGTCCCACAACTGACCTGATATCCCCAGATTCCTCAATGACAAGGGCGTTGTTGGTGTAACTGGTGAGTCACCCTCCCTCCGTCGTGCGACGAAGCCTGAAAACATGTAGATTTCTTACCACGTCAGGCAATCGGGGACACCAAACGACCCTTGCTTTTCTGGTTGATAAGGCGTGTTGAGGTGTGCTGCCAGCGCTCTCTAGTGAACCCCATTCTTGCTCATGTTCCCTCCACAAGGTCATTCGTGGCGCACTTCCCCTCCGTGTCGAGTGTGCGCCAGCCTTCAACTACGCCAGGGATAAACACACCACAGAAATCGTCGTAGACGACACCGTTCCATGTCAAAACCAAAACAAAGTTGTCTTTAATTCACCAAACCTCGATCTGGATCTGCGTTACGTGGCAGAGAGCACGATTGACAACGTGCCAGCCCCCGAGGTCAACCTCGATCTTCTTGATCTTTCATCGCAGGGCCATCTTGGTCCCGCAACGTATTGCAACCTTTCCCTCGTGGAAGGACAACGTGTGACGTTCGTATTGCGCATCTCCCCTCAAGAACACTTCCCTACCCAAATCAAACCAACTCAAGCGCGGGCTGATGAGCTCGGAGTACCACTTGAGAGTACGGTTCAAGATCCGTGTGAGAGCCATTGGAACTGACTCTATTTAGAGGTGATAAAGGGAGCCGCCAAGTTGCGTCCGGATGACGATCCAACGCTGACCAAAGTACGTCTTAATGTATCTCGTGGGGAAAGTAGCCCTATATCTACTTACATCTACCTAGGAATTACTTGATCACCTCTTTGTGGTATGAACCGGCTCTCCTTTGGTTTTTATTTTATGGCTAAAGATTTCTCAGTCCACGAATAGCTATTGGAACTCTTGGATACGCGGATCCACCTATCAAGGGGCTTGGAAAGAAGCTGTCCACAGAAGTGCTCTCGCACTCAAGTTATTGATCTATGAGCCAACCGGTAGGTAAAACAAGCACCTGTCTATGCGTTTCCTGACGCAATCAAGGCGCTGTGGTTGCGAGTCCAACCTTCAGCTTGCCAGAGTACATTGGTGGAACAAGAAATTGGTATGTCGGCGATTATATGCTGGTCATGGAAAGCGTTCATTGTGCCTTTGCATGTAGGGATTATCGGTATGCTTTGGAATGAACTGTCTCAATAGCTGTCACCAGCTTACCTCCTGCCCAGCGCATCTTGGATTCGCGATTCCTCGTTCACACTCTATGCACTCATTCGTTTGGGTTTTACCCATGAAGCTAATGGTTTGTTCTGCGATCGATTCAAAGAATTATCGTTGACGGTACAATAGCTTTCATGGATTTCATCTTTGAGAGACTGAAGAACAAGAACCCAGACGGTTCTCTTCAAATCATGTAAGCCTCGTCCTTCTCACCGTCAGTGTGTGCCAACATCCTCCATCCATCCACATGTGTCAGGTACACCATTCACGGTGAGTTCGTCTTCGCTAGGACCGACACATACATTAAACGAGGGTCGTATTTATCAGGCGGTAAGGACCTTGAGGAAATAGAGCTGGACCATCTCGACGGGCACAAAGGGTCAAAGCCTGTCAGGCAAGCAAGTTCAACCATTTGTCAGAATGACACTGATCTGGCGTACGATAGGATTGGAAATGGTGCCGCAGATCACATACAGCTCGTGAGTCTTCGTCCCCTGATTTGCATAACTTCCTGATACGTCTGCACCAAGGACATCTATGGAGAATTGTAGGCGCTTATCGTGATTGTATTGACTTTGACTTATCTTGTGATAAAGGATGGATTGTATCTACTTGGGTCAGAAGGTGCGTCTAGGGGATCATCTCTAAAGTTTACTGGTTGATTGGTTGCCTAGTTTGGTCGTCCCCTGGTTCGTAGCGTTCCATTTCGATATTATGGTGTGAACAGACTTACGAAGGGTGAACCAGTCGTACGACACATGGTAAGCAGTGCTGACGTCGATTTCAACTGCATACACTGACAAGCGCATGCTTTTCAGGGTATTAGTGCGGGAACTGTGAGTCCTCACGTCTCGATCAGAGCGTAGGTCTGACCGGTTGCGCTCATTCAGTGTAGATTGTGAGGTTTACCCCTTCCCACTGGCTCATCTATTGATATCGTTCCATGACAGTTGTCGTTAAGAACTACAAGGAGCCCGACTTGTACGTATTTTTGGACCCTGTTCCATTGATGTGCATGCTCACTCTCATTGAAAGATCCATATGGTCAGTGCGAGTCAGGGAAAAGTGTGTCAGGTCTGAATGTCTATGTGAATATCGCAGGGAAGTTCGTGGCAAGAAACGTCACTTCACAGTACGTTGCATGTCCACGATAAGTTAATATTCTTATACCTTGTGTAGTATTCAAAGGTAAGTCGCATGCTAAAATGCAGCATGTCGCTAAGCGGCGGGGTGTGTATGTAGATCATGCTTTGGTGAGTCTCTGCATGTCAAGTGATCTAGTACTGACAAGTGTGAGCAAGGGTGGCTATCGACCGAGGTATGTGTGCCGTGTATCATCCTCTAGTTTGGAATCAAGGAATGTTTCGCCCTTCAGGTTTGCGCTTGGCAGACAAGCGATCGCTGCCATGTCCCAAACGCAACGAATGGCTAGCAGCAAGAGACGGTTTGTATGAAGAGATCATGCACAAAGCCTGGAACCCGGCATTGCAAGTCTTTGGTCAATGCTACGAGGAGACCGATGTCTTGGATTCGTCTGTCCTTATCATGCCACTCGTCTTTTTCATGACCCCAGTCAGTGTTCGAGCTTGTTTGTTTGGTGAAGGCTTATACACTGCGTGTTGCATCGCCTATTAGTCCGATCCGAGATTCGTGAACACGCTCAAGCAGATCATGAAGACTCCCGAGAGGGGCGGCTTGACATCGAACGTAAGACGAATGCCAGGTTTTTGAGACCGATGCTGACTCTGGACAGAACCTCGTTTACCGCTATGATGTAACTAAAAGTGACGACGGGGTTGGTGGTGAGGAGGGGACGTTCTGCTTATGCACGCTGTGGTATGTTCCCTGATCTAGGGAT
>JBBPQP010000351.1:0-28905 GCA_038092555.1 Boletus subgraveolens | reverse complement strand
ATAAGAATAGCTAAATGTGTATACTCGTGTTTCGTGATTGCGACAGCTACGAAAACCAAGGAACGAGGGGCTATAAGCATTTTGACCAGCACCGCAATGACGCTGGCGAATTAGTCTGGTGACCAGCCCGTCTATGAAGCAAAGAATGGGGACAAGGTAGGACCGAAGGACAATGCATGGATCGAATTGTCATTCGAGTGTCTTGTATGCAGCGTTTTGGGGCCATTAGAAGGTGAGGATCCAGCTGGTTTTCTGATATGCGCGGGGCGTATATGAAGGTTACGAGAAACGCCAGTGAAGCAATTCAATGTAGCCAGCCGACCGAATTGTGCTTGTAACGTCTCACCTTGATAGCCTCCGGGCCCCGTGCACGATTTGGTTCAAACTCACCTTGACGCCACTTCGAGTCTGTACAGTGCGGGATCGTCGAGTGTCGGTATAACAATGCCAATACTAAGAAAAGTCGTTGGACGTGGAACTATCTACATGATCGTCTGAAACTTGTCAAATAAACTCGTAAACTAGAGCGTCAATAAATATTTGGAGGGTGCGCAAAGTAGAGCGTAGACGGACGGGCACGATCCTTAGGTCTGAGTAGACGTGCCTTCTGATACCTCAACACGTCAACACGGGAGTAGTACCTGAAACGTGCATGTATCAGGAACATCACTGAACACGGGCGCGCACACCAGAGCCAGGGAGACTCCAAAGGACCACGTACCGGGGTAATACCAAAACGTGACACAGAGGATGAGGTAGAGGCCTAGTTATCATGCGTGGTCAGTAACAGAAAATAGCCAGTGCATCGACATGAACCGTCGAGGCAATGAGTGAAACGTACAGATGAGGATCGTCCCTTCGAGCCAGTTTGACTTGCCGTCTTGAACGACGTAGTTGACTGTGAGCACTACATAAACCGTGACGAGTTATAGATCGCTGGATTGGGAAGAGGGAAGTAGGGGAATGCACCTGAAAGGAACATGACGATGGACTGGAGAGGGTCAAACAGGAGAGTGAGCGGCTTGCCGAGTATCCATCCCAACGTGACGATAAACCTGTGTTGATGATCAACGTAAGCGTGCATGGCACCGTCGTCGGTAACCTGAAAGGAGAGGGGGTGCGACGTACGGAATGACGAAGAGCGCGATTTGCTGGTGGACGAGGTTATTTCATTCTGGAAACGGTGTATAATGAAGGAGAACTAACGATGCTGGAACCGACTGCAACACCCAGACTTAGCGTCAACTTGTCCTTGACAGACACCGTCACCGCCGTGACGTGCTCTGCGGCGTTTCCGACAATGGGGAGGAGAATGACTCCGACGAACTCCTTACTGATATTTCCAGTTTCCGTCAGCCCACTAATTGAGTCTACCAGAAACTCTGCAGTAACAGCGACGAGCTACGCAGATCGTCAATGATCACCTTTGCTATTAGGAGCGTATATGACCAATAAACTTACTACGGTGACAACGACCAAGAGTCCGACAGACACAGGAACGCTCATTTGAGGTTCCTCGGTTTCCTCCTCAAGTAGCATTGGTGCGACAACACGACCCGACTCCGGATCGGAGGTTGGTTGAGTAGTATGAGCCGGCCTATCCCCTAGCGCCGAGAAACGGAGTTGGGGAGAGGACGGAGGCGAGGTGGCAAGTGGCGTTTCAGCGTATTGGGGTCCCGCAGGTTGCTTTCCACGACGGAATTTCTTGATCTTGAATGGGTTTTCCACGTATTTCTTCGATTCCAGAATTTCTTCGCTATCGTCTTGGTAAAGACCTTTGTGCGAAGAGAGCTGGAAGAAGAGATAGGATGCATAGACTGAAAGGCAGAAAATCAGAGTTAGTCATGCAATCATGATACGAAACAAATCCGTACTAAAGAGTAGAATGATGGCAACCTGTGAAGAGTTCAGATATGTTCATTTATCCTGGATGTTGGTGAACGCACCCCATGACTCATGCTAAGAATCGATTGATCAACAGTAGTTGGATCGTAAGTAGAAGACCCTTCAAGAGCCATCACGAAGGCACCAGGGAGAAGGACGGCAATAACACTGATGGTCAGAAGAGTTGAATTCATCTGTGCCGTGACTTTTGGTTCAAGGATTCAAACAGTGCGAACGACAATGCGATGGAGAAGCACATACTGATCCCGAAACCTTGCTCCGAGAACCTCAGGCCACCCGCAAAGAAACACATGCCGAGGACGAGCACTGTGTAGCAGGGCAAGATTAATGGGTAAACAGGTGATGGTATGGCTGAAGGCTTACACAAATTACTTAAGACCGACCCGACAACTAGCAGAGGCTGAGTCTGGAAATGTGCAGCCGAGGGGAGAGCGTTTTACTTACGAGATGACTGTACGATGTCTAGTTCACACTTGGTCAGGGCGATGATCTGACAGAACGCGCGATGAGAATGCGGCATGTAGGTATACATGACGGAATCCAACATACCGAAACGATCAATTCGACACTGCGGCAGAAGCGCGTGGAGAGATAAGCCTAGCCAGAGGTGCAACGAGGGTTCACTTACGCATTTCCCTAAGGAGAAAAATGTCAAAAAGCCCGTAACAAACTACCCATCACACTTACGAGTGTGGCATTCATAAGACCCGCTAGGGTTTGTCCGACTCGCATTGACAATTCGTCCGTGGCAAATGCAAGCAGCTGGTGATTCATGAATACCATGCTGTAATTCCTGAGTCAACGACCTACCTTGGCAAGAGGTACGATGGCAAGAAAGGAGACTGTTGGGAGTGAGTTGACAGCGACCAGTGCAGAAGGAAAGACGACCACGTACAGACGAAGACGAGGGTGTGCTGGTTGGGCAACGCGAAATTTAGTGCCCACTGACCGAACGAGTATTAGCGCAAAAGAGGAGAGAGAGAAAGTATAAGGCATACAGATATGGGAATACAAACGAGAAGAACATTCAAATCTGATGAGGAATGTATGAGGAAGCGGGCCTCGCTGCGTCAGCGGACGACTTACAAGACGCTGATATAATGGCTCGTATACTTTTCCAGACCGTTGGAGCCGGCCCCACCTTCTTTGGAGGTTGCATGAGGAGGGCGGTATGCTGCCGAAGAGAGTGTTTCTTTTGTTGAATTCCTCCCTCAGTCGCCGGTCTCCTCAGTGCCGAGGATGAACCAGACGGCTGTTGGGGGAGTATCAGTTGTGTGGAGTTAAAAAGCGACTCCGTCGTCTCTGCCACTGGTGTCGACGATCGTACGGTGTCCATGAGTTTCGCAGGACTTAGTCAACCTTAGAAATAAGTAACCCACTACTATTTGGTGAGCAGGAGTCAACGTTGTGCTAGAACATTATGTAGGAGGCAAATACCTTGGGATGTCGGTTTGTAAGGGGAGCGAACAAAGCGGGAACAACGAAAAACGAACGAATGTCCACCTGTTTTTGCCACAAGAGGCCGATGCCAAGTGGTCATTTACAACGACCGAAAAAGGCAACTTCTGTCGTTCGATCAGAAAAGTCGGTGTCGTTTAATTTTCCTATGTCTGCTTTTCTCTTCTTTCTCTTCGCTTCGGACTCTTCCGCTATGCTTCAGGACCGTATCTGCAGTCACACCGAGTCCACCCAGCACGGCACCCGAGCTCAAAATTGCTAGCACAGAACGGAGATGTCCGAACTTGGCGGAATTGTTCCATTCGAATGTTCCATAGCCACGCGCGCAGCACACCGCCCCCAATTGTCCCTGGTCTGAGTCACGGTCTTTTGTGCTGCCTCATGGCCATGCCGCAAGAACGAGGCGTGCTCAGCTTGATCATAACTCCCCCACCTTCCTCTCCCTATGGACCTTACGTAGATCACCGTCCGATCTTGGTCCGATCGCATTACACTGCAATTGCCATTCTAAGTAGTCATTGGGACATAATCGATGTGTACCCCTGTGTGTACATACCCGTATGACATTGTCGGGCTATGCACGTCTGACGGGTAAGCGAATCTGTAAGCATGCAACGTATGCAACACTCTGTTGCCTCAACTTGCTCAGTACTCATCCGCTTTGCATTTCAATCCTTGGATAAAACACAGTAGCGACTCGGAGCATTTCGACCGACATCATCCACTATGGCGCTCGATCAGAGAACACCTGATGCTTGTCTTATCATCATCATGCAGGATTTTTCTCGCTCCAGTCTGAAACAGTGCGATCGGCTGAACCACCTTGTCATGCAGGAATCTGGCATATGCCGAATGCCTTCCCTACGCCATCTCATCGATGCATCTACTAAATTAGGTTTCCACAAGATCTGTGAATTATAGTGTATCTGACCCTGACATAGTCCCTATGTTTGCAACATGATGGTGGTGCCGGCTCTATCTGAATGCCGGGTGTTCGCGCGTGTAAGTACATGTCAATTGGTGAGCAGCTCGGGCTTGGATAAACAGGTTACGTGGGACGCTATACCAGATATCCACTACCACACATTTCTGGTTGTGAGGAAGATATTGGTAGGGACCCTCGATATGCAGCAAGCAAGACTCTGGAGCATGCACGAGAAAAAACGTAGTGGTCAAAGAGCGTGCAAGGGTGGTGTCGTTACAAGACCAGGAAGGAGTATACTTCTGGGACATGCAAGCTCTCAGTAGGTGAGTTGGGAGATGGGGATGAAAAGTGCAACAGTAGCCTCGAGGAAGAGTTTAAATGCTGCCAAGGAACTGGACATAGCTGGGAGTGAATGATGCTATTGGGTAGCTGGCAGTCGCAAATAACGGGTTCAAGTTCATTGTACTGGTCCATCCGAGTACCCAAGGATGCGCAGATCAATTGTTCTAGAAGGACGGCAGTCCATGCTTCTCATGGCGTAAGGATGGGTAGCGTCGGTGTCCATGTCAGGAGCACCGTCTAGTCTGGTAAAATCCATGGAGGCTGCGCGGATTCCCACAGCCATGTGAGCTGGAGCCAATGAGAAAACACGAGGTTTGCGTCTGCAAATTGTTTTGAAAACTAATCTCGAAAATAAAACATTCATTTTGACAGGTGTGATCGACACGGCGGCGATGTGCTACTTGCATGCGACGCATCTTGACTTGTTCCCTCAACATGGGGGTGTCGTTCCTTGTCAGCATATTCCTTAGTTTGCCGCTGGATTCTCTCGAAAACCGGGATAAGATAGATGCACTGCGCGTGTGTTTAATCCTTTATGTTCCCACATGGAAGGACATTGTCCCAAGAGTCTTTCAACTTCAAGCTTTGATCGCCCTCCTCAACGGACATGATACCATCATCACTGCAGGGACGGGATGCGGAAAGACACTCTGCCTCTTAATCCTGCTGGTCATCCGTCCGAACGTGATTTCCCTGACGATCTCTCCGCTTAAACGACTTCAGACGACGCAGGAAAATAGCCCCATTTGATATTCTCATGCACCTGCAGATTAATTAACCAGATCCATAGGTTTCAGAATGTCAGAAGTATGGTATCAGCACGATTGCAGTCAACGAAGACGCTCCGAATGATCCAGCTCTTGAAAGCTTATAAGCCGAGCGCAGCCCAAAGCATGACGGTCGGTGTAGTCGGGTTTCCGAACGTGGGTAAGTAGTCTGATCAACTCTCTGAAGCGATCCAAGGTACGTTCTCATCCCTCGTTGGCGTGTCGTATTCGCGTCCGTCCGTTTTCTTTTTTGGCAGACGTGCGCAGTTGCAGCACAGCCTGGGCATACCAAGGATTTGTAAACAGTCCAGCTTGAACGCGGCCTCAAGATAATTGACTCTCCCGGCGTTGTATTCGATGAAGACGAGGACGGCAGTGCCATCAGTCAACGTCAAAAGGGCAGTATATTGCTCCGCAGCGTGGTCAAAGTCGAGGATGTCGAAGATCCGATCGCTGTTGGTGAGTTCGTTCCCGTCGGTCCTTATCGTAGACAACCAATCACACATCATACCTTTTCTAGTGGAGGAAATCCTCTTACGAACCGAACGCACGACGTTACAAAAGACGTACGGGCTTCCAGAATTCTCGAATACGCTCGAGTTCCCGACCATGTTGGCATTGAGTAGCGGAAGACTTCTCGAGGTCATTTCCCCCCATCATCTCAGCCCATCAAGCGGAACTCTGACATACAGCTTAGCTACAGGGTGATACCCATCACCAAAAGATTACCTATTTTTTTCGATCCCACCCGTGATCCATCCTTCCATGATACCCTCTACGATCCCGAACACCATGGGTGGATCCGCCACCACGACCACCTCTGTCATCGCGCCTGGCGCAGAAACCGTCCGTCAAGCTCAAATCCTCACCGGGTTCTCAAAACCGTTTGAATTGGCAGGGCTGTTTGGCGCTGCGGACGCAGGCGCGTTCGCATTGGAGGATGCACGGGTGAACGAGGTTATGATGGGAGACGACACGGCGGAGCACGAGGCGGAGATGGTGGCGGATGACACGCCACTACAGATACCCCTAAAGCGATCGCACTCGCCGAGTCTCGGTCCCGATCCTGAGCCCGGTGTCGGGGTGGCCCAGCGTGTGGCGCCTGACGTGTCATATGTGCGGACGCCGAAATGGTTTCGAAGGGCGAAGGATCTATCGGCGTACGAAGCAGCTGCTGCAGAGAGTCACCCGTTGCGTCGAAGGACGTTGAAAAGGGATGCTAAGAGAGCGAGGCGGGCGGCGACACGGTTGGAGCGGCGGTGTGGGCAGGGTGGTGTGGGTATGGGGGTGGATGTGGACGAGTTGCAGAATATGTTTACGATGGGGATCGAGCGATGATGTGTCGGTTTGGGCGTGCATATTCGAATCCTTTTTTTTTGCACGACAGCTGTATCGGCAGTCCAACTCGCCACCAGTATAAAAGGTAGTGACATTCATTACGGTTCGTCAGATGTATTGGCGTCCACACACGACGCGCCACGACTGGAATACAACGGAACGGACTCATCTGCGTTCTAGTAGAGGTAATATTCTGGATTTGATTTCCTCCTCCTCAAAACTTCACCCCAAAGCTAAAAAACTTGAGAAAAATATTTGGATCACCATCGAAATAAATAAGTTGTTGGCCTCATAATATCCATCCATCTAATATACTAAGCACGTGTTTGCGGACGTGATAGTCCATCCCGTCATCGCACCTTTTGTGGTTGGGCCATGTATGTATGTTGTTTAATTCACCTATAGTTCGGGGGGGAACGGGCTGAGGTGCATTATCGTGGTATCTGAGTCAACGATATGTCATACTGAAACAAATAGTAAAAATGTCATAGTTGTAGGTATGCTACAGCCACTTTAGCTTCAGCGCCGCGACGAGTCGACGACGTGCCCTCATGATGACGTCACGACTCACGACGGCTTGACCACGTCTTGCAGAATGCTGGAAATCCTGGTGTATAAATTGTCAATGGTATCTTACCTCAGCTGGTTCGGGGGGAACGAGCTGAGGTGCGTTATCGTAACGAACAAGTAACGAACGAGTATAAATGGCCTTTAGTAAGCCAGGACTGGCAGGTGCGTAGAGTAAGTGTCAACGATATGTCATAGTGAAACAAATAGTTAAAAATATCATAGTTGTACGTACTAGTTGGTATCAGATACCTCTGAGTGCTCTGATGGGCCATCATGATGTGTCCTGACAGTGGCGGTGTCACGATGGCTTGTCCATGTCTGACAGACACCTCACTGTGCTGCCTCATGTAGTCCCATTCAGTCAACTAACCTTTCCGCTGCAGAATTAGCACCTGGGTGTCGATACATCGGTGCCGAGCTTCCCGAAAATGAAACGAGGTATGTTCTCCGCGTATCATCGTGCTTCGGCTTGCGTGACGTGCACATGTTCGAGCTGCGAGCACAGAACGTATAAGTGGACGAACCGCGATAGAGTCTGTGTCTCCTCAGCCCGTTCGCCTCCACCGCTCTGAGCTCTTGAATCCCTATTTCCCTCATCTACTATCACCATGAAGTTCGTCTCTCTCACCGCGGCCGCCTCTCTCGCCGGGTTTGTCTCTCTTGCCGTCGCCCCCATCCCGTTCCCGTTCCCCTCCATTAAACAGGTGACTCCGGGTACTTCCCTCAATGCCACGTACGACTTGGTGTACGACAGTGCATCCCTCCCGCTCGCGGACGTTGCCTGCTCCAACGGCCCCTATGGTCTCATGTCCCAAGGGTATGACACCCTCGGAGCCCTCCCAACATTCCCCAATGTCGGAGGTGTGTACACCGTGAATGGTTGGAACTCGCCCGCATGTGGCAAGTGTTACAATGTCACCTACAACGGAGGCACGAATGTGAAGAATGTCACTATCTTGGCGGTGGACGCTGCTCCCAATGGGGTTAATCTGTCCTGGGAGGCGATGAACAACCTCACGAACGGGTTGGCATATCAACTCGGCAGCGTTAATGTCACGGTGACGGAAATAAACCCGTCTGCCTGCGGGCTCTCGAGCAACCTTTAGTAATCGAATCCACGGCTAATAGGTCCGAGTTCACCAAGTTCGTTCTCTGACGTGTGTGATACTCATTGATGAAGTAGGATAAAGAACTTTGCATGACAGATTCAGATACTTTGATTAGCGAATTCAAAGGACATGTTTTACTGTTACTTGGGGGATTGTCACTCGGGTTAATTGAGAAGATGGACACTCTTCGTTTGGTACATCTTATATATATACCCAGAACCAGGAGATATCATCCAGCCAAGCAAATACCAGACGTCCATCTTCTCACCCTCAACTACCTTTCCCCTATGTGTGGTTCTACTCTCAGATCTGATCAGCGCCCCTCTCCATGTCCATTACTATGTGATCTGCGTAGAGCCACCCCAAACACGTGCTTCTCGTGCTCGTTCCCAGCACGCGCGTCGACCGAGCTCGAGGTCGAATTCGAATCTGAATGTGACAAGTGTGTGTGTTTCTGCGATTCCGGCCCTACTGTGGCCGCGCTGAGCGCCTTGACGAAGCCTCTGATCGACGAATTTCAATTTCCATTCCCAAGATTGGCTATCACGTGTCGCAGTATTCGGATCGTATGCTCACCTCTGCGTCGCGTCAAGATAGGCGTCTCTATCGAACCGTCCCTGTGCCCTGAGAAAAATGCCATCGCGGGAGATGGTAATGCCGCGGTGTTCGAGCCTACCAAGGTCCAAGAGCAAACAAGGAGGCACGCATCATGGGTAGCGGGTCGTGGGTGAAAAGGTAGGGAAAGAAAGCGGGGCATAAGTCCTCCCGAATTCAAAAGCAGAAACGAGATTACGTGGGGACTTACGACGCTTTCGTGGCCTCGAAGCGCGATGAGATGCTGCGTGCGATGTAGATGATACTGGCGATGGAACCGAAGAAGAAGAGCGTAGTCTGTTTGGGGGTATATATTGAATCGGGTGTGGGTCATTCGAGGGGGATCGGAGGACTCACCATGGCGAGAGAGAAGACGTCGATCCTGGGTGCGTGGGGGTCAGCAGACGGGGGAAAGCGAGACGAACGAGACGACGCACCATGTAGCCATGATAGTGTGATTGTGGTTCGGTTCAGATGTTGTCGACAGCAATGATTGCTGGAGACTGTGTTTGCGAGGGTTGTATGGATGTTGGACGTGATCGACGATGATGAGGGCGTTGTGGGGTCGAGTGGAGAGAAAAAATCACACTGGAATCAAACGAACTTGGTGGAGTTGTATTGAATGATCGGTGGTAACCCGGACGCGAAGTTAATATAATGAAACCCATCATTGGGTTAGGGCCAACAGGATTACGCCCTTCTTTTTATGTCCACCTATCGCATCTCTGCCAGGACCTGGGCGTGGACGCCCTTCCCCGCAGCGATGACACTATAATTCCCCCGTCCAAAGTCGAGAGGTTCGCCCCGCGAATCCGCGATGACACCACCAGATCCCTCGACGAACAACGACCCGGAAGCGTGATCGTGTATACCAAGAAACGGGCGATGTCATTCCATATGTGGTGCACCGAGATGAGCACTGGTCTTCCCCCAGTACTCGGTTCCAGTGGGCATTCGGAGGTAGGCACCGCTATCGCCTCTAACCAGGAAACCATACTTGGCTTGCCTGAGCGCTGGTGGGCTAGGCTGCATCGACCCTAGTGTCTGATATCACATCCCAGTGGGAGACTACTCCGCCCAAACTGTCGTCAACACCGCGCTTTCCCCACCGATCCGGTCGTCGGCGAAGATTATGCAAACAAACTTCGTCAGGAGAGCGGTATTGCGCTCAGAAACTGGATAGTCGGCCTTGCCAATGAAGCGCTCACCGCCGATCTAGCAGCCAACGAGACGTCCGAGTAGGGCCTGGTCCCGGTCAAGAACGAACGTACCCCCGAACGACTCTTGGATGTGCATGTGATCGACCGTGGACCTGATCAAGGCGGTCACATCGGACATGCGTCGTCCTCTCACAGGGGATTTGTTGCCCTTTGTAAGCGTCTCGTTTTTGACGAGGTTGTCAAAGACAGAGGAGGTCAGTGCACATATCCATCGCACGGCGGCCACTTCAACCATTTTTCGGTTGCGAATGGAAGAGGTATTGTAGTGAGGGAACGGTCAAGTTTCTGCTGAGTACCGTGGGAACCTGATCAGCTGAGTTAATTCGACCGCTACATAAAATCTCTAATGCCCGTTGAATGCGTTCGTCTGGTGATAGACATTCCGATGCACCTTGAGCTTGAAGTACTGGTAGACGCCATGGTATTGCGTAGATCATAGTAATCGTGGCTGAACGGGAGTATCGACAGATTGTAGGCAAGGTACGACGCCGCAGCCACCTAGCTGATATCGATAAGTACTTATCTTTGTGCACGTGGTCGCAGACAAGTCCGAAAAAGGCATTTCTGTTCACATGACTACGGGAATCTGCGCAGCCTCACAAAAATTTCATGGATTTTACCAGACCGTCCCTGAAACGGCAAATTCCGCGGGATACGTGCAAGGGATAGCCACACTATTTTCGCGTTAGTGGCTTGTTGATGGCTATAGGTGTTGAACCGAAGCGGTACTGTGGAAGGATTCATGCCTCCGATGTCCCCCAAGGATGTCGTGCCGGGCAGGATAGAATTCAGAACCCGGCGCGGCTGCCATGGAATTCAAAACTTCGTCCCTCCTCCAGCGATAACGTAGGAATTCCATCCTTAGATAATGTCCCAACCCCTTCAATATCAGCATCATTGATCACGGTCACTCAGAAGAAGCCCCTTGGAACAGGCTATCAAACACTGCTCAAGGTATCTCTGGCGGCAAAACCTGGAGAAAAAAGCGGCGAATGCGCAGGCTCGCGATAAAATGAAATGGTATCATCTCCTTCTTGATCTGAATTCGAGAAGATGACATCCAATGCGTCGAGGATGTCAGAGTCTGGATCGCTGCCATCGTAGTCACGCTCGGCGATACTGCAAGGGAAGGATAGGTAAGCTGTCTCTATGAAGAGCGTGAATGGCGAAATACCTGTGGAAGTATCCACCACCATCTTCAATATAGGAAAACGAGTAGCCCTCGGGAACGAAAAAAGCTTGTGTACAAAACGTGACCTCACGCAACGCCCTGTAAACAGCCAGTGTCTGGCAAATGCCCAACGCTTGCCGTCTTGCTCTCATCCACCAAAGGGTGGAACCAAAGAACATCTGGCCAATCTATGCTCGATCATGTTACTCGGTACCAGTAGACAACGGTCCATCTTCGGTGCACGGACCAAGTGGCCCAAAGGATTTTGATTGATGCACAGTACTTGTATGCGTGATGAAATGAGGATACAACGGGAATAAGATAGCAGACGGCAAAGGAGATCAATCGAACAACCCAAAGCCCTATAAAACGATGTCGGCGGTCAGTCACACACAACCGAATTCGTGAAGCATGGCTGGCGAGTACATACCATGTCGTCGTCTGACTCCTCCTTCTCCTCCTTCTTCTCTTCTTCTTTGGCTTCTTCTGCGGCGGCTGCGGCGGCAGGGGCACCCCCGCCACCAGCTGAGATAGCACCTACGGCGGGTGCTCCTCCACCTGCGCCGACGTTTGATAGCAGATCCTTAACGTTCTTGCCCTCGAGGGCCTTTGCAAGGAGTGACGCCCAGATGGGCTCGAGGTCAACATCGGCAGCAGTCGTCAATGCGATAATTTTGTCGGCCTAACAAAATCTGAGTTAGAAGGGGATCGGGCTTGGATGTTCCGTATTCAACGTACCGTGATTTCAATGCCGTCGTCGGCTAGTATAAGGGCGGCGTATGTTGCTGCGAGTTCCGAGCTGGCCTGTCGAACGGATAAAGCCTAGTCAGCGAAACCTGACCCAAGCAGCCGTCGGTACATCCCCGGACTCATCCCACCATCCAGCCTCCACAACCGCGATGTGCGAATTTCAGGATGGATAGAGACATCTAAGCAGCTCTACCGTACAAGAGAAATTATGACTGACCATTGTTACAGACGTTGAATGTGGGGGACGGGACGTCGACGGTGGTGTGATGGCTACTGGACTGTCGTGCAGTGTGGCTAGACAATAATTTGTCCCACGATTGCACAGCCACACAATTTTCTCCCCCCACTGGCACAAGGTTTCAGCCTGACCGTAATCTTGTGCACCGAATTGACCAGGGACTCATCAGTGCGCCAGGTGTTTGTTGGTCATCATGCTGAGCATGAAATTACCATCACTGTCTCGCATCATTCGCTGCGAACAAACGGATCCCATGAGTTGACCACCATTCTTGATCATGATGCATGATGCGTCATAATCGAGGTTGAAATATGCACTGGCCAGACGGATAACAAAGATGAATGCGAGCGACCTAGTACAGTAATGCGAACGTTTCTTGTCAGACGGGCCGAAACACACCTCAAAATTTGTGGGTTACTATCAAAGTAAAGGAAGACAACGGCTCCTCGTCGTGCGGAACACAGTTGGCGACGTCCAACGACCTCTGCAAGCAGACTTGTATTCCCCATCATTCCAATCGTTCAAGCAGGTATATGATACACGTTATGACATCGTTCAATTCGTACATCAATGTCCTTGTTTAGATTTATACTTTACCAGGTCGAAGGCCTGCACCAAGAGGATTAGGACGCGATCAGCAAATGAAATATAAACCACTGTCTCTGGTCACTCACCCAAACGTTCCATTGACCGCTCGAAGTGGCGTTGCACGGCCGTCTGCAGTTTTCAAAAACACAGTGTTCCCCCACCATGTAAGTACATTATCCGCACCAATCGCGCCGTTTAGAGGGTATTGTAGACAGAAGAAAATGAGTATAATTGAACATGCGAGACCTGTGTCGAGCGCGGCGGAGAGGACGTCTGTGCATGTAAGGCGGCAGGCATAAGTGTCCATGCATGATGTGTAACTCGGTGATACATACAGTTGTACTTCGTCCACCAGGAGAAGTGGCGTCTACGAATGACATATTGGAATATGAAACCGACGATACCCCATGTAACATAGTTGACAGCTGACGCGGGAGGAATGTACCCAGTTCCATTGAAAATGACGGGGAAGCTAGACCACATGCTTCAATGTCCGGGTTCAGATGGATAGAGGAATATGACATACTTGAGATAGCGGATCCAACTGTTGGGCCATCTCCTCTGGGCGTACCACGCAACAACTGGACAGAGAGCGCCGAGGAGGAAGAACCAGACCAAGTTGTGGTATACTTGACCACTGGAGAATTGACGTTGAGGACCGATAACACCCCACTAAATTAGGGCGTAATGTGAGTCATCGAGTTGCCAAGTCAAAACTTGTTCTCGATAACGTACGATTATAGAGGCAGTCCCGAACACTTGTGTACTGGGGCAAATGAAGCCACTGGGCTGCGTGGAACTGCACATGTCGGGTATATTGGTGAACATCCAGGCCTGAACGCCAAGCTGGACGGTCCCGGAAATTACAGTGGCAACTACTTGACACCAAAACATCGTCCGGGGAGGAATCTTCATGTAATGTCCAAGCTTGAAGTCGGAGGCGAATTGAAGTGCCTGGTACATCGTAATGTACCCCCAAGTCTTGAACATCATCATGGCGAGAGGACGGCCGGGGATAGCGTAGCCGACGATCAATTCGGTGATAACATTGAGGCCGATCTGTTGGTTGGTGATGGCCTGAATCATGCCAATGGGGATGATATAGACAAATGCGATCACAAGAGCCAGCACGAAGCCCCAGACAGGGAAGTCGCTTGGCCAAATTTCAATACAGATGATGCCGAATACGAACATGATCACGAAAATGCACATGTACCACCATTCAGGAACTCGGTGGTACTTGGACATGAGACGTGAGTGGATGTCAGGTTGCTCGTGAAGAGCCCGGCGGGCCTGGGTCCAGATCTGTTTGCGGAAGAACAGGATAGCGTGGACGATTGTAGCAGTGATGGATGCGAACGAAAGGCCGTATGAAAGTGCAAACGTGGTCGACAAGAACAGAGGGCTGTATTCTTGGTAAGCAGTGAGGTTAAGTTGGTTGTTCGGTGTGAGGATCCTCGTCACATTGTAAGCGGCGCCGGTATTGTCATACGAAGTGCGTGACTGCATGGGCATGTACGCCGCATACCAAGTATTTGTGAAATGGATGATAGGTGCTGCAATCCAGAAGAACACGATGAAGCCTGCGATGACGTTTGCTTCTGCCCACCACGGGGATGCTAGAGGACTGAGGATATAGGTAATCTGAGCCCAATCGAACGTGAGGAGACTCATGCCAAGACCACTCTGGTAACCGAAGAGCTGGTTGACGACGACGTTCTCTGGAGCAATCCAGCATACCCAGGTGAAGTAACTGAGCGCCTGGAAAAGATAACCCGGGAAGAAGTACCAGCAAAGACCACCGAACCAGACGTATGTGAAGAATCGCCCGCGAGTGAGACCCCCACGCGTGCCCATACCAGCATAGGTTTGAGCATGCAGAGTGTTGAAGAGCGCACAGTTAACCAAGTTCACGGGCCAGACTGAAAGGTTAGATTAGGGAGCGGTTGTGCAGGCAAGATTTACACATACTCATAGAAGGAGGTTCCACCAGGAAGCGGCGCATGACACCTCCTAGGGAAAAGCCGATCATCTGTGTTGACATGACCAACATCCATTGAACTGCAGAAGAATGTCAAAATCAAAATCAAAAGTCAAAATCCAAGAACACGTACAGCCAAAATTGAATATTTGGTTGTAATACACTCTTTGCACCGCGATAATATCGGTCTTTGACAATCTATTAAGTCAAGAATGTAACCGAGAGAACATCGCAAACGCACAGCATATGCAGACTGATACCCGACAGTTGCCATAATCGTCACTAAAACATGTTCTTTGATCGTGAATGGGCCAGGATTAATTGAGACGCCGAATATCTTCCAGTTTGGCAAAAATCTCGCCCACAACCGGCCCATTGGGAAAGAGAGAAGCTGTGCGACATTGTTGCTGATAGTGACGGAGGGATATCTGAAGAAAAAGAATTGGTTCAGGCCCGGCACGACGGTTGCCCATATGATACCTGGTGGATGGAATAACTGAGCTCTGAAAAACTCTACTGGTTCTAAGGAACCAATACATACCCATCACCCATGCACGGAAGGTCCCGCAAGGAATGCTAGTGTCGTCTGTGTTTGCGACAGCAGATCGCACCTCGGGGTAGGGGGAATCATCCTCTGTCAGCCGTTGTGAGAGATCGTCGAAACGAGGACACGATATACCGACCGAGTATCCCAGCGAGGGCTTCATCCTTGTTCATATTGGGATCATCGAAATCCTCGAGCGGAAGGGCCGCGTTGAGGATTTCTGAGGAAGGAACCGTTACCATGGATGAACGTTGGCTAACGAGAGGAGACTAGCTACCTGCTTGCTTCTCCTTCTCGGCCGAGCCGAAACTATGGTGCTCCTCGTAAACCGACATTGGACGTCGTGGAAGGGGGCTTCAATGTGGTGGAGGGGAACGATCGTGGGACAGGCCAGTTTTTGTAGGGATGCAGGGATAATTTCAAGGACCAAGAACGACGGAAATAGTGCTGGCTTTGCGACCGAGAAGTGCCGTGTTCATATCCCAGTACAAAGCGGCCAAACGAATTTGGTACGCATCTCATCAGACTCACCGCCTATCGCGCAGCTACACACAAGGCACACCAGTCCTGGGAGTACCCTCAGCCGAATGGGGGAGCCATGCGGTACATGTAGGAAATGTAAGCGCACTATTCAACGATCAAGAGTGGCGAAAATGGTGACGGAGAACACGTGCCGCGTTTGATCGATACGATCGAGCCAAATTCCTGGGAACATCCTCCGCCGACCCATGCGGAGCATCCCATCACGTGAATATTGTTGTGCGTCCCTGCCTTCTTTGATGTTTCCTTAACATACCAAGTCTCTGCATAGATATTCCCACCGTCGAGTCGAGGAGCAGGACTCTACACGCCTTATTATCTGTTTTGTGGACCCGACTGTCCATCTGCTCGGCTAGAAGTGTCAAACTTCTTGACAGCACTGCAGCGGTGATTGTGCTTCGCGAGATCCTATTCATGGTTCACCTCGGGTGAATCACTTCAAGATACTTTACCTTCTCTGCTTATCGAGATGCGTATACTAACATCCGTTTTCCATAGCCTACGTTGATACTCATCTCTTTGACGAGAACTAGGTCAACACACACCAAGCGTACGTAATATGAAGCTGGCCGCGGTCTTGATCAGGAATCAAGATGGACAGCGAAGCCTCCGCTCAAAACACTAAGCACACTGCCATTCTGCGCTGTCGTCTGATAGCCCAAGATGTCCCTCACGCCAACCCTTCGCGAATGCTCCCACCGCATCATTGTCACTCCTCACAAACACTCTAACACAAACTATCAAAATATTACCACTCTAAATGGCGTGTGCGAATACACATCATATTTGGCTGCATACTGATATCAGAGGGTTGCCCACCTACTCGGGGCTGGGAGGCCGAAGAGACTGCCAAGAAAATCACCGCGTGTACACCTGGCGGCCGTCTGATACGGTACGTACATGATACCACTCGGTTCAATGTGATGATGAGAGGCTCCAGCGGACATGCATGGGAGAGGCGGACATAAATCTTCCTCATGATTGCGACATGTCTAATAGGCCTGATTGTGCGCAGATCTCGCCTCGTTGATCCGTCTATCAAGTCCAATATTTAGCGCCGCTATCTGTCATGGGCTGACATCTTGGGCAATCGCATCAAGCGTGACGTGCCATGGTGCACATGCTTCAAGCCCGTGCCCTTAGCGTCCTCCGCAACGTTTTCTTTGGCCGCATCACACCCGGTCCAGCGATGGTGTATCAGATAAACACACCCTACAATTTGTCGATAATGACTCCAACTCGTGCTTAGTCAATTCGATTGCCAGTGAGCTCTATCATCGTACACATGCATGCACGTAGCATACCGGGAACAATCCTCGCCGGATACGCGCATTTAAGAGAGATCGTGGGAAACCGCGCGTCTCCTCGGGCTTCAGATCAAAGCCTGTGGGGAACCGGCAAATGTTAATGGAGAAACATCGGGGAGAACCCGTCCATGCAAAGTCCCCAAGTCCGACTATCTCGTGCTCGTTGAAAACTTTCCGAAACCTGGTTTCTGTTGCTTGATCATCCAATACTTCAGCTCGTAGACATGCCAAGTTGGAAGATTGGATTTAGCGCAAGCGATGAATGTCGCCGATCAATCGCCACATATCAGCCTGAGGGTTCATGCTCTGTTCTTCATATGATAGACAAAAATAACTAGTGGGATAGTACTGCTCCAATCATACATGGTCTCTGACTCAAAGATAGGGAGGTCGGCTATGATGTAGATCCGCTGTCATTGACAAGCGCTTGCTTATCGGTCCGATCATGCAAGGTTTGACAGCGGGCCTTAACGGCTTGGGATTGCACGAAATCACAGTTTCCATCTATACACCAGCATATACAGTATGGTACGAGTTTTACCAACAGATTTGTCAGCCGGCAATAGCATAGTTTGCAAGTTATAAAGATAATCGATCATCGATTAACGTTAACACTGAATATGATTCTCTCAAAGTCTAAACAAGAGCTTCGCCACATCGCTGGCGCACCCATCAGGCACGGTACACGGATTTGCAGGTGCCTGGGGTCGTACATACGAAGAAGAACCAGAAAATAGCCAGATTGAATGAAACCTCGCGGGACGATAAGGGATGGCCGCGCGATTCTTTTGAAAAATACCCTGCCGATTTCACGGGGTAGTGTCGCCGTGGCATGATCACAAGGTCAACGGGATCAGCTGGATGCCAAATACTACACTGGGTATCTATGACCTGCTGCGAGATTGGACCTGATGTGTCAGCTCGAATCCACCAAAAAAGGATCAGTAAGGGATTGCGCTCACTCTCGGTGCGGATTGGCTTTCTGATCAACTTTAGGTGGTGAACACCTCAGCGTTGCCACCATGTCGTTGAAAGAAACCAAACTCTTAGTTTTAGGCTATAGACTTTCGCCCGCCTGGAAGAGCTGACCCGGACTTCTCGAAAACCTAGACAATGAATAATCAGCGATTTATTGTAAAAACTCGCGAGTACTTATCTATCCCTCAACTATGAAATCAAATGACCCGGTCATCGGTGTGGGGGCAATATTTTGGCCCATTGGGTGGCTCTGACATGCCGAAAAAGGAAACGCAGTACACGTGGCAAGACGTCCACTCGTCCCAGTGCTTGCTTGCCCTGACTGGTCAATTGCAGGTCACTGTTCGCATCCCACTGTTTTCTCTCAGATTTTTGCAGTGCAGCCATGGTGAGATTTGACGCAATGTTAGACATTCCACCCGAACTAACCATACCACAAGTCAGCACTCTTCAACTTTCAGTCGCTCCTCCTCGTCATCCTTCTGATGATTTGCACGTGCACATACGTGCGCGCGGTTGCGCCTCGTCTCATTGACAGGAACAAGGACGGGTATATTCGCTCTTCTCAGCATATCATCGTCTCCTGTGCTGACACACGTGCAGGATCTTTGGTTTATTCTTCATGTCTGCTCGTATAGGTGCGTGGACGCTTTTTTCAAACGACGGTGAATTCCTGGGACCAACCGCGAATATTAAAACAGGGGAACGACTCTCACCGTATGTGGCGCTGGCCTGCGTAGCTATGGCGGTCACCATCCTGCTACAGTAGTTTGGCTTACCATGTAGCCCACCACCCTGTCATCGTAAAACATCCGCATCAGGCTCCACCGCACGTTATCCTAAGCACCCCATCGGAACCTTTTTCTTTTACTCTTATCTGGTCATTTGATTCATGTACCCCATATCCCTTCCTAGATCACCGGACGGAACTCGTTGATACGGCGGTGGTATTCTGGCGGAAATCCATGTTGGGCTGTTGTTGACGACCATCATTTCGCTATGCGGTGAGTCCATCAGTCTCGGCAACTCTCATCTTCATCTGTTGGATGGCCATCTCCGCCGCGACGTTCAGGCACGAATTCTGGGAGGAATCACGTATGCTACTTCGTTGGTAGGGCATCAAGGACAGATTTGTACGATAGGCGATCAATGTAGGGGAATCTAACATACAAGTAAACGGAACATTAACATAAATCGAAATGATGCGTCCTTCACGTGGAATGAAATAATGGAATGGACATATGGACGACATTCTTCTAACGATCATGATAAGACTGCAGGTATGGATCAAAAAGGGGGTAATGTTTATCGGTCCATCTTGAAAGACATAAAATCGGCACGAGAATAAGAACGGATCAGTAACAGTGGATGAAGCTTCGACTTCCATTCGCCTGCCAGCCACATTTCCCCGAAAAGGTGAAATGCAGGAGGGCCAGACCCATTACGCCCAACGTTCATTTGCTTCGCTTATATATATGGGTTGCTACCCGCGACGAGGGGTAATCCGAAAGCCGCTCTCTCGAAGCTCAACCCACGTCCCGAGAGTCGGGTATCTAGAGTCTCCTCCGCTAAGATCGCGGGCGAAACCAACTTCGCTTGTCGCGATAGACATCCTGATTGCGGTCATGCCTGTTAGGTCGCCTGTCGTCCGGGGGACGATGTCGATCTTTGTTGTATGCTCCTCGTCGACCATCTAGAACTGTGCTCTCCGAGGACACTGATCTAGATGGAGGACCAAATGGTTCTGCCCGCATGGAGCTGCTTGGAGCGCTGGTGATGATTGCTGGGCGTTGCGGAAGAGCATGCAGACCAGACGAGGCAGGAGTCGAGAAGTTCATGGTAGGTGGTAGTGAAAGAGGTGGAGGAGGTGGATATGAAGTCACATTTCCTGACATGCCCATACCAGATGATGGCCACGGAGACACCCCATATGCCTGATTTGGATTCATCTGTGTACCTGTGATGCTTTCATTGTAAGTCCCCTGTGGTGTACCAACACCATATCCCTGGGATGTATGTCCTGAGTTATTGGCACCACCAGTGTTCATTGAGGAAGGAATCATGGGATGCATGGGATGACCAGTCATTCCACTTGACTGCACATTTTGTCCAGATGTTGCTGGATTCACAGCATCATTACTCATGCCTTGAGCAGGAGAACCAAGTTGCGGGAATTGTGAACGCAGAGTTCGCAATACTTCTTCGACCCGTGCGGGGATGGGACGTCCTTGACTTGGGTTTGTATGCGAAAGCTGCGACAAGGGCTGAGCTAACGGTGGTGGCGGACGGTCTCGTCGCACTATTGTGGGATGAGGTACAGGTACAGCAGGATTCTGTCGGAGATCGACCGGTGTTTGGGGGATATTTGCGCCAGGGCTAGGCATCTCCCTTATATCGCTGCCTCTATCTACGGAAGGAGACTGTACGCCAGTACTAGAAGCGAGGGACGCCTTGGCGGCACGGATCGGTGCGAGTCTGTCAATCGCAGACAAGGTAGCTGGGGAGTTTAGCGAACCCATCTGCGGCGATTCCACCTTCACCGTAGAGCCGGTCTGGATGGTCAGGGGGGTATGGCGCACAGCATTCGATGTGGTAGACCCCGAATGTACATTGGAGCCATTTGAAGTGGATGGCGGAGGTGGGGGAGTGTGGCTGTGTAATGTTTGTATCGCTGGCGTAGGCAAAGGTAGTTTTGTGGCCGGTACAGAGAAAAGGTTCGACAACGAATTATTAGTTGTACGAGACGAGGTGGACGGCTGCGAAGGCTTCGCAGTCAGGCTAGTTTTGAGACTTGGTGCGGCTGCTGCTTTCTTTGTGCGGTTCGTCTTCTGATCGCCTGTATCTGGTACTTGCTTTGATGGTTTGACGGCTTGAATACAATCAGTCTTAATTCGTGAGCCTTTCCCGAAAATGGAAGTCACAAACCTTCAGCAGGTATGGAATTAGTCAATTTTTTGGCGGGTTTCACTTTGGGAATGGGCTCTGTGTCCGAGTCGTCTGAATACGCAAGTCTTTTGCGCTTGACGGGTTTAGCTGTCTTGGCTACGGCTAAAGCGGCGGGTTTGTCTCCTTCTCCATCGCTCTTGAGCTCGGAAACTTTGATTTTTTTTGCCATAAAGTCCACCAAATGTTTCGTGACACGAGTGTTTGAACGGATATCCTGGTGGGAGGCACGAACGTCCTTCCTCATTTTCTCGACAGCTGAGGATATCTGTGTGAGTGATAGGGTTTGCCTCTTCAAGTAAATCAACACCCCAATCATGACGAACTCGATCGGGGAAACACGGGTAGGTCGATTGAGCGATCCGCTGTATTTTTTATCACGAGCTAAAGTTACAAAGATCAGAAAAGTTTCATGTAAGTCGACACGAAGTTGGGTCGACACGGGTTGAGTTTTCTGGAGCCATTTCTCGAGTGTCTTGGTACCTGGGATCGTAGTCTTTGGATGATTCTCGATGAGGTAACCGATTGTAGCGAGGCACTGGAAGTCCCGTCCACGAGCATGCCCCCAATCGAGATAACCTTCGAAACCCTCTTCCCCAAGAACCTGGTTTTGGATGTCGCGAATAGCAGTAGACCACGGACCAACGAGCGCCTGCAGTCGTTCTTTTCCCAACAAGTCGAATCAGCGACAACGACAGATAATTGAACAGAGCGCACCTGCGGGTGTGAGCGCGACGCCCAACTGAACTCTCTATGTACAATGAACTAGAATGAGAATCTGACTAAGTGGGATGTTGCTTGCTTGCCTGGAAAATTTCTCGTTCTTGATCACTGTCCAACCCGGTGTATTCAACACACACAATCTGTTTATTCGCAAACTGTGTTCTCAGGTACTGAGGAAGTAGCTTGCGTTTTGTATTCGTCGCACTTGACTTGAACCAAAGTTTCTCATTGGTGAATCTACGTAAACGAGTATTTAACTTGTAAATGGACCTTGCAGATGAAGCGATCAATATAGTACTCACGAATCTTTATCTAAGAACCGGACAAGGAATATTAGTATGTCCAAACCTTGGCACTACGAACACGACTGACGTGGTATCTGCATTTAAAAATGTAAGAAAACGAACGGTGCAACCAGGTTTGACAACACACTTGTCCATCAACGAATCTTCATTGGAGTGGCAGGCCCAATCAGTATGTATGTGTACAGTCAAAGTATAACTTTACCTTTGGATTGAAGTCAGACGCTGTTTCCCATCGATGCAAGTTCGCAATTCACTCCCGTCATCCTGGATTGTCACGGCTTTACATTTCGTTGTGAGATCTGGTGGATCAGCACTGGAATTTTACGTACCAAAAATTATCGGGGGTATGTAGTAGTTGCGCAGTATCGAATCGATTAGTCCGGACTGCTTCTCTTCCAGCCATACAACATCTTTTGGAATGAACTCCGTCAGATGCAGCCTCAAAGCTAGCAATTAACACCACAAGCAGACAGCTTACCCCGTTGATACTCTGGATCAAGGTCTATAGCATTCTCAATGATCTGGTCTATCGGCGGGGAAGCAATAAACATTTCGGAGCGGAACTCTACTACACGTTGACGTACCATAAAGCGACTTGGCAGTATACTGCGCTGTCCGGGGAGCGCGGAGAGCTCGGGTAATCTTGTACTCCTTGGGTACCTTCTTAACCTTGGAAGTGCGCTTCGCGAGTGGCACGTCATCCTCATCGGTGGAGAGGTCGGTCAAGTCGGAGATGTCCGAAAGCGACATCCTCAAAAGTAAGATATTGAAATCAATCGGACCATTGACAGTTTAAGAGAAAATCAACATACGTAGTCTAGGTCTTATTGGGTGATGGTTAATTGCGAGCTGGATGGCGATGCACTGACTTACGGGTTACGGCGTTAGCCCAGGGAAAGAACCCACGTCAGGCTTGGAGAGCGTATGTGGTGGGAGGAAAGTGAAAGAGCAGCCCGCAGGCACACGCAGTGTGCACTCAGCTGGGGAATGCCGGCAGTGTTGCGCAGAAATTTATTGGCAGCTTTTGCTCCAAAATTCCTTTTCCGTAGGTGTTATCGTATTCCGATCCCTTGCGGAACTCCTGAGCTACCGTTGGGCGGCCTTTGTGGAGGTGCTCAATAAGGAAGACCTAAGCGCGCCTCGTTTCAGGATTATCAACAGGATTATCAAAACTGCTACCCACGACGATGCACTCAGGCGCTGGGAACGGGCGCCAGAAGCCTGATCAAAATTTTGCCATAAAACCGCGCCGAAAATCATGCACGTGACTCCAAGATTTACACTCCGTTTGAATTTCCAGACGCGTCGCGTCGCGTCTAGGCAACTCCCACAATCGTCGACCCAAAGGATGCGGATTGAGGAACTTGTACTGGAAGGCAAGTCTTACAGTACAACTGAACTCTGCTCTGACATGACGATGTAGGATTCAAATCCTATCCTGTGCGGACGCAGATAACGGGATGGGATCCTTCGTTCAACGCAATTACCGGCTTGAATGGGTCGGGCAAGTCTAATATCCTAGACGCGATATGTTTTGTTCTTGGAATTACGAACATGGCTCAGGTGCGCAGGTTGTTTCCTGAACGTGCTTGGCCTAATTGCCAGCCTTGTTTCTGTAGATGCGTGCGCAGAACCAACAGGATCTCATCTACAAACGTGGACAAGCTGGTGTCACCAAAGCGAGCGTTACCATCGTCTTCGACAACTCGGATCGGGAGAAAAGTCCAGTGGGATTAGAGGATTATAAACAGATCACAGTTACTCGCCAGGTCGGCTCCTCTTTCCAAGCACCGGACATATGCTAACCAATTAACGAGGGCAGATTGCACTCCCTAACATATCAAAATATCTATTGAATGGGCACAAGGCTACTCAGCAAACGGTTCAGAATCTTTTTCAGAGCGTCCAGTTAAACATCAACAACCCCAATTTCCTGATCATGCAGGGTCGTATAACCAAAGTCGGTCGTCTCCATGTTTTTACTGTGCGATTGTCTACATGAACATCTCAGGTCCTTAATATGCGACCACAAGAAATTCTTGGTATGGTGGAGGAAGCGGCCGGTACTCGTATGTTTGAAGAGCGCAAGGACAAAGCCAAGAAAACGATGGACAAGAAGGATAAACGTGTCCAGGAGCTCAGCTCAATCCTTGCCGAGGAGATTTCGCCGAAGTTAGAGAAGTTTCGTGCTGAGAAACGGCAGTTCCTCGTGTGGCAAAAGGAGCGAACAGAACTCGAACGAATCGGCCGTATGTTGCGGGCGTGGGAGTGGACTGACGCCAACAGAAAAGTCGAGACGATAGGAGAGGATATTAAAGCCAAGGGAGCGGAGAAAGAGACCGTGGATAAGCAGAGGAAAAAGCTGCTGAAGGATTGCAAGGCGGCAGAGGGGATGTGGGAAGAAGTCAACAAGAAACGCGAAGCGGAACGGAAGAAAGGTGGGAAGCTGAAGAAGATGGAGGAAGACGTCGCGGAGTTGGACAAAGAGCTCGAGAAATTCCGTACTCAGGTCCAACTCGCGAACGGTAACATCGATGAGGAGAAAAGGAAGGTCGCCACTTCCCGGGAGGAACTCCAAAACCTGCGCGACTCACTTGAAGACAAACGGGGTCAAGTCAACCAGCTCGAGAACGCCTACCAGAGCGTGAAGACCTCTCACGACGCGACCCAGGCCACCCTGACTAACTCGGAGGAACTTCTCCAGACCCTCTTAACCGGCGTGTCAACTTCCAACACCGGGAATACTGGAGGGGGCTATTTGGGGCAAATTGCCGAGGCCAAGGCACGCCTGACACAGGGCGCCACAGAGGAGGAACGGAATCGTTTGAAGCTTTCGATGAACGAGAAGGAGTTGAAAGCGCTTGAGGCAAAATGGAAGGACGTGGAGAAGGATGCCCACCAGGGACAACAGAACCTCACCAGGATGAAAGCGGAGCTTGACAAGTTGAAACATCAGTTGGCCGAATGTGGCTGGAGCGCCGAGCAACAGCAACAATGTGACATCGAGTTGCGTACCGCCCGGGGTGTAGTCAACGAGCGGATAGAGGCAGGAACAATCTTCATCACGCTCCGCAGTTGCTGACACTCAGTTATAGGCACGCGATGCTGTCAAAAACCGTCTCTCTAACCTGACCTTTGACTACACGTCGCCCCACCCCACTTTTGACCGCAGCAAAGTCAAAGGTCTCGTTGCTACTTTGACTTCTGTCCCTCCCGAACACTCTAACAAGGCAACAGCACTTGAGATCGCCGCAGGTGGTAAATTATACAACGTCGTTGTCCAGGATGAACGTGTTGGCAAGGACCTTCTGCAGAATGGCAGGCTCAAAAAACGCGTGACGATTATACCTCTCAATAAAATAAACGCTTTCACGCTTTCCGCACAGGTATGTCCGCGGTTGATATGAATCCGTCACCACTTCTGTCATCAGATTGTCTCATAAACGCACTAGAAACTAGCTCAAGTTGAGCACCTCGCTCCTGGGAAGGCGAACGTCGCACTTTCGCTTATCGGTTACCCCGACGAGGTTGCTCGTGCCATGGCCTACGTGTTCGGCGACACGATCGTCTGTGCAGACGCTGAATCCGCTAATGCCGTTACCTTTGGTGCCAAGGTTCGCTCCGTAACGCTCAATGGTGACGTCTATGATCCGTCAGGGACGCTCAGTGGTGGAGCACCACCTAGCGGAAGCGGTATGTTGCTGAGAGTTCAGGAGTTATTAGAGGCGGAGAAAAAATTAGATCAGGCGATGACTCGGCTTGCGGAATTAGAGAAGGGAGAGGGAGCAGGACGAGAAAGGAGAGAACGGTGGAAGAAGCTCTCGAGGGATGTGGAGATCAAGGAACACGAGCTTCGCCTGTTGGACGAGCAAATTGGGGGAAGCAACGCTGCGAGGGTAAGAGAAGGGTTTCGTTTACTATGTTGGGATGACCTGATGCATGCCGTCTAGCTCGGCGCTGAGGTCGAATCTCACAAACAAGCCATTGTTGAGCTTCGGAATGCTGTGCAAGTCGCAAAGGACAAGCAAAAGGCTGCCGAAGATGATGTCAAGAAACTCGAGAAGGATATGCGCGAGTTCAAGGACAATAAAGAGGGCAAGATCAGTGAACTGAAAGTAAGATACACGTGAATTCTTGGTATAGCCTTACTCACCACGCTTGATGCAGAGCGAGATCTCTAGGCAAAAGAGTGCGCTCCAAAAGCAAGCAGTCGTGGTGAAGACGCGGCAAAAGGAACACCAAACAGCGGTGTTGGAACTAGGTGGGCGAAACTTCCTTCCCTTTTACTAGATCTAAAGCGCTTCCGCTTCTTAAGAGCAAATGGAAAATGATATCCAAGCTGCAGATGTTGCGATTCGAAATGCCCTTGCTCAGATCGACAAGATGCAGAAAGAAGTTGGCAAGATTCAAGATAAGGTGGCTGATGTTACGGTACGTCGTATGCTGGCCGCCGGCGTCAATTTTGAGCTGAATCCTTTCGTACAGGCCAAGCATGCCAAAGCGGAGGCAAGGTTGCAAGAAGAGCGTGCAACTCTAAATCAGTTCGACAACGAATTGAAAGAACTTGATGACACCATCAAAGTCAAGAAAAAGGGCATCTCCGATGCCGAACTGAGCGTGAAGCAACTGGAGCATGATATCAGCGCTCTAGAAAAGGACAAGGTTGCTCAGGTTGGACTCAAGGCGAATCTTGAGAAACAGTACGATTGGATTCGCGAGGAATACCAGTAGGTTGTGTCACATCGGCCTCGTCTGTGTATCTCATAAACGTATACAGGTCATTTGGGAAGCCCGGCTCTCCATACGACTTCGATTCGGTTGATATCGGGGCTCTGTCCGGCAAGGCGGATGAGTTGGAGGCACGGCAACGTGGTATGAAGAAGAAGGTCAACCCCAAAGTCATGAATATGATTGAAACGTAAGCACTGCACCAAACCCGTCGTGATTAGTATTTGTCGCCCTTGTCCTTACCCCTCCTGGTACTAGCGTGGAGAAGAAGGAATCCGAGATCAAGAAGATGATGGCAACTGTATTGAAAGATAAACAAAAAATCGAGGATACGATTGCAGAGCTTGATCGTTATAAGCGCGATGCCCTTCAGAAGACTTGGGAGAAGGTCGATGGGTAAGCTGGTTCCTCTCATCTCGCGGAATGAATTACCAATGACCGGCTCTGCAGAGACTTTGGTGCCATATTCGCAGAACTGTTACCTGGAAACTTCGCGAGGCTACAACCTCCAGAGGGACAAGACCTAATGCAAGGCCTCGAAGTAAAGGTCCGACTTGGATCCGTGTGGAAGCAGAGCCTTACCGAACTTAGCGGTGGACAACGGTACGTCATTGCTAACGTGGTACTCCATCAATTTCTTACTGGACTCTCAAATTAGTTCATTGATTGCACTATCTCTCATCATGGCCCTTCTCCAGTTCAAGCCCGCTCCCATGTATATTTTGGATGAGATTGACGCAGCCCTTGACTTGTCACACACCCAACATATCGGTCAACTCTTCAAAAACCGATTTAAAGGCTCGCAATTCATTGTCGTGTCCCTAAAAGAAGGTCTTTTCACGAACGCCAATGTGTTATTCCGGACACGTTTCCGGGACGGCACATCCATTGTCGAACGGACGGTTGATAGATCTGGGTCTTCGTTGTACCATAACGCACAGCAAGCCGATGAGCAAGAAAACGTTGGTGCCCGGAGATCACGGCGGAGATGACGTAGAGTTACCTGGACTCGGGTGGGTGGGTTGGATTGTTTGTATCTTGCTGTATTCTAGATCGATACCGTAGGCTATAATATGTTGTGCGAGTATATCCCCTTGCTTACTTTTGACACGTCGGCTTCGTGAGGTGTTGGACGCTTAGGCCTCGTCTAGTTTCGGCCGTACTATGACTGAACATGTATTCGAGGTCGGTAACCACCCTCGCAACCTGGCCTGAGGCCACCTGGACCGGACCTCATAGGTGCTGCTGTGTGCAGACACCACAATGCTCCGTATGTATTTGGCCCAACATGTTTGGCTCTGAGTTCGTGCTGATGTTCCTCGGTCGCCGCCGATCGATTGATCAATCAATCAATTCTTCCGTATGTTTGCTCATGCAAGCGCCAGTTCTGGAGAGTCTCGGCGAATCACTTGTAGCTGAACTTGACTCTGAACGGAACATTTAATAAGTTGGAGAAGTGTAGTGTTCGGATCAGCGGGGGTCCACTGACCTGACATCTCGGCGTCGAACGACACGATGGTGGTTGCGACTTCGTTGATGGAAGGAATTTGTGGGGGTTTGTTCTAATGTTACGAAGTCCTGATCCGCACACGGCTGTGTCGAACGAATAGATGTTCCTAAGCCGTACAGTTGTGACGAGAATAAGAAGACAAACTAAGGAGAAAAAGACGAAGGCGAGAATACCATAACTAAATAGAAATAGCAATAATCATGTGATAGACAAGACAGACAAGACGAGGCCTGGACCATGGGCCAAGGACGACAACCGATCAGGTAGAGCAACGACGGGGTGAAATATTTTATGACACCAAGGAAGCAGGAACTTTGACAAACATCACTGCATAAACATCATACATTCAATATCGGAGGATGAAGATGACC